>VOQJ01032030.1:40352-82256 GCA_015052665.1 Apistogramma diplotaenia
GGTGGTTTTTGTCGCTTTTTTTTTGTTTTGTGGCGTCCGGCGCCCCCCCCCCCCCCCCCCAGTATGTCACTGGTTCGAACTTGGTTGTGATAAACCCCTCCTGCATTTCTGCCTTCCACCCGCAGTGTCTTTATAGCGAACGTATTAACTGCACCCTCAGAGTTCAGCACTGTGAGCTCTGAAAGGTGCATGAAAGGGAAGCCACTGGAACTCCAGCTCTTCTGTGGAGGGCTGCTTTTGTAACTGCCATAAATACAGGAGGTGTAATAGGAAAACGTACCAGCCCTCCACACAGTGACTTGAATTTCTTTTGAAAGTCCATTGTGCAGTTGTATGATTTAATAATCAATGATCCAACAGAAATTGGTTATGCAGGTTTTCACATGCTGTTTTCCCCCCACCTGTTCTAGCAGGTAAAGACTGAGGAGCAGCTATCAGCAGAGAGAACCTGGTATAACACTGAGAAAGTATGGCTTGTCCACAAGGATGGGTTTTCCTTGGGTTAGTAAAACTTCAGTTTTAAATAAATGATGCATTGTTATACATACAAATAGATTTTCTTTCAAACTGTCAGTTTATATCCAAATGTTTCTACTTTTCCTGGTAAGTTGTGTTTCTGCTTGACATTTGATTGCATAACTGTGGATGTATGAAACACAGAAAATGCTTTTGAAATTTTGATATTGAAAGATGTTATTAGACTGCTGATTTTACCCCATGCTGCATGCGATTAGACTACCTGTGTTTTCCAAACTGAATGTTACATTTTATTAAATCTCCCACAATATTAAAATGGATACAATTGCCACACATTATTAGGCATATAAAATGAGATGAAATTTTTGCACTCAGGTTGAAATCGTGTGTCACAATAAATTAACTCTACGCTTTTGTGGCGGTGCAGCAACGCTCCTGAAGACGGAGGCAGGCAGCCTGCCAGAGGGGAAGGTGAAAATCCGCCTGGAGAGTGATGGATCTTTATTGGATGTAGATGAAGATGATGTAGAGAAGGTATTTAATCATCTAATCATCTCTGAACCTCATCAATTACAGCTGACAGTTGGTGCCCATGTGACCTCTTCTGACTTTGAACCCTAGGCAAACCCTCCAGTGTTTGACCGAGTGGAGGACCTGGCCTCTCTGCAGTATCTGAACGAGTCGAGCGTGATGCACTCTCTGCGGCAGCGGTATGGCAGTAACCTGGTGCACACCCACGCTGGGCCCAACATGGTGGTCATTAACCCCATTAGTGCCCCTTCGATGTATTCGGAGAAGGTGGGCTGCAGCCTGTGCATGTGACACATCCCTTGTGAAACAGTATAAATGTGTGGTGAGGAGAAAACACATTTAGAATTATAGTAATTAATGTAAAGCTGCTATATTTTTGTTCTTCGCTGTCTCATTTCCAGGTGATGCAAATGTTTAAGGGCTGCAGAAGGGATGACACTGCTCCTCACATTTATGGCTTCGCACAGGCTGCCTATAGGAACCTGCTGACTACTCGCCAGGATCAGTCCATTGTGTTGCTGGGAAAGAGTGGCAGTGGCAAGACCACTAACTGTCAACACATCATCCAGTATCTGGTTACGGTTGCAGGAAGCACCAACAGAACGTTCTCCAGTAGGTTGGAAAGGATGCCCTCTGAATAAAAAGCATTTAAGTAGTCAGTATAGTGCCTGGTGTTGTTGAGCCGCCCCAGTAACAGTGTGCATCTTTGTTGTAGTGGAAAAATGGCAGGCAGTCTACACTGTTTTGGAGGCGTTTGGGAACGCCTCGACTTGCATGAATGGGAACGCAAGTCGCTTCACCCATATTGTTTCCTTGGACTTTGACCAAACAGGCCTGGTGACCTCAGCCTCAATCCAGGTACAAATGAGCACATTTAGCTGATTTTCATCCCAGACAGTGCGTCATAAACCAGCATATTCACCAAACTGAGCTTTTGTTATTGTGCTCACCTGCTCATATTGTTATTATGCTATCATTTTAATATCCTGTTCTGCTGTGGCCTTTTAGACAATGCTTTTGGAGAAGATGAGGGTGGCCAGAAGACCAGATGGAGAGTCCACCTTTAATGTTTTTTACTACCTGATGGCTGGAGTAGATGGCTCTCTGAGGTAGGATTAATACACTCGTGGCAATTAAAATCAGAATCCACCACAGTACTGCTTTGGATTTATTACATGGATATATTACAGAGGTATATAATACTACTTGCTGCTGTCCCCTTTGATTGTAATCATGTAGGCTGATGTCTTGTGTTTTTTAAATTCTCCATCAGAACTGAGCTGCACCTTAACCATTTTGCTGAAAACAATGCGTTTGGAATCACACCACAGACTAAGGTAAATGCATCCTGATTATGAGTTTGGCCTTTTTTTTGTCCAACCAGGAAAATAAGGAGGTGCATGAGTTTACTTAAAGCTGAAGCATTTTTGTATGAATCTGCCAGGCAGAGGATAAACAGCGGGCCTCCCAGCAGTTTTCCAAACTGCAAGCAGCCATGAAAGTTCTGGGGATCAGTGCTGATGAGCAGAGGGCCCTCTGGCTCATCCTTGGGGCCATCTACCACCTTGGGGCTGCAGGAGCTACTAAGGGTAAGATGAGGATGCTTGTCCTACTGTTGTAGAACAGGTCCCAGTAACAAAGGAAAATGTCATTTTGATTTGTAAACTCACGCTCGAGCACACAATGGAAGATAATTATGACATAATTATCTCTGTATATTGTTTATATAACACTTGATGTAACCTGACTGATATCAAGCCTGCATCATTTCACTGTTGGTAACCTGATCTGTGTGATGCAATCGCATGTAATCCCAATAACTAAATAATACATTCACACAATAAAACTATACAGGGCACAGCTGGTCGCACAGGTTGTTAGGCTCCACTGATCTGCAGCTCAACATAAAAATGTAGGTCATTACAGAAAAGTTTATACTTTAGCACATTTCTATGGGGTGGGGGGGCATAGCTGGTTGGGGGGTGTGGGAGGGAGAGAAGAGCTGAAATCATTCAAGAGTTTTTGCTGCAGAAATGTTGCTGCTTTTACAGCATGAGGCTGCCGCTAAAGTGATACATTGTATTTTTTATTAGATCTGAACCCCTGTCAGATTTCCCTTATTACTCCGTACTGCACGAACGTATTAAATAAACAGAGCACTGTTTGTGCTTGAGCAACTGAGACTAATGGCAAACTTCTTGAATCTAATTGCTTGGAAACGGTGTTGCAGCTGAAGAACAGACAAACCTTGATCTGATTCTTGACAGACATTTATTTTGTCATAAACATGCATTACAGGACTAATGGGAACAGCAGCGCTTATGAACGCGAGAACTTGTTTCTGTCGAAGGCTGTTTGTATGATGAAACCTAATGTAACAGATTCTTTTCCTTAAACGTAGTACAACATGCTCTTATCAACATTTGACTTTGATTTTAAAATTACACAGCTGCCCTTTGTAAAAGCTTAAAGCAGCTACAAAGATTTTTGTTTTGGGCAAGTTAATTATCTTTGTGTGTGTGTGTGTGTTACTATGGAAGGCTATTGGGCTTGAAAGGATAGCAGCAACTCTTTAAGTCCTTTCACAACACAGATTTAAATGTTTATTTATATTTCGTGTTGAACTTTAGTTAGTCTGAATTTTCTCGGTTTTAAGCGAGTTTATTTGGGCATGTTTACACAGACGAGGAGACGAAAAACTGTCAAATTAAGGATTTAATTGCTGTTGCAATGCAGTTAAATTAAATTCTGAATAGCAGAATAATGTGCAACCAAGAAACTACAAGAAAAATGTGGTAATAGTGTTGAATTTTGCATGAAATTTTTTTTAATGTTTATTCACTCTTCAGTGCCTGTCTGTAATTGCCAGTTAGCTTGCCAAATAATTTGCAGTGATCCCCTCCAGCTGGCTCCCAATATTTTTTGATGGCAGTATAAAGCAGGGAATAGTTAAAAAAAATCAATAAGTACTGTCTGTCACTGAGAATGCAAACTCTAAACAACTTTCTGATCTGTAAATTACTGGGTGACTGCATTTGATTGCTGTCCTCTTTTTCAAAAGAAGAAATGTAAAGGGTTTGAATAACAAGCTCCTGATTGATTTCGTACTTCAGGCCATTAAATAGCCCTTTTGTAGCAAGGCCTAGTTTGTGTATTGTTTATAACACAGAATAATAAACAGGTTATAGAATAAATTCATTGGCAGTGCAGCTTTATTGTGGAACACAAGAGGGCAGCAGTGATCTCTAAAACCTAATTAGAGGACCACCTGAAATGAACTTGCTTTTCTCTCTATATTGTATAGTGAATTATATCAAACAAGTGCAGATAGAGTTGACATGCTGTATCTGTGTACTTAAGAAACATTGTACATGCGTATGTATTTTTTGAATTATCTGTAAGAGCTGCACAGTCCCGTATGTTTGATTCACCATTGTTCATTTCTGTTGGTAAACCAACTTTGCACTTTTTGATGTTTCAGTGGAATTTAAATAATTGTGGCGCTTAATATCCATCAAAGCAAATGTTTGAATGCCTTTGCTTGTCTTTATTAACCAGCCTTATCAATAAGAGAAGTATGCAAGGCTTCTGCAGTGCTGATGAGACAGATAGAGCCCACTACTTTGTGTGAAATCCTGCAGTTTCTCTCTTAAGTCTTAGAAGATACTGCTTCATGGTGGATTAAAACTGAAGTTGGCGCTCGTATCTGTATGTTACCATCACTCAGCTGCTAGATTAAGGGAAACTTGGTTTTCCCAACAGCAGGCTTTATGTAAATAAATTATGTTCCCTAATGATGAATTTTGCTTTCATTCTCAAGAAGATAAAAGGTGTAATTATAATTTAAATTTAATACACATATTTTCAGTATTAAACAATAGAAGCTTTTACTTATAGATGCTAGTGGCTGTGTTTTATAACAGCAGTTAAATATATTCAAGCTTCCACCATTTCGAACATGCTTTTAGTGCACGTTTTCATCAGCCGTGTCAGTGTCAGTTCGACCAGACACATAATCCTACCCTGTCAGAGATGGTATTGTCACAAAGCCACCGTGTGCCTGCAATAGTTGGCAGAAGGGCTAATGGAGGTTTTCATGCACGTGTCTCAGCTGGCAGGAAACAATTTGCACGTCATGAGTGGGCCCAGAAGGCAGCCTACCTGCTGGGCTGCACCCTGGAGGAGCTCTCCTCTTCCATCTTCAAGCACCAGGCCAAGGGCACCCTGCCCAGAGCCAGCACCATTCGGCAGCCTTCTGACGAAAATGGCACAGCAGATGCAGGTACTCCACAGACCACATTTACCACCATATTTCTTTTTCTTTATTCTTCACAGTCCCTCCTCCCCCTACCTTTTTTTTTTTTGTCACTCTCACTCTATTTACACATCCACACAGATATGCTGCTGCTCATCACTTGAGGCGAAAAATGTGTGCGAGAGAGAAAGTAAAGCTTATCTTAGTAATGAATACCACAGCTTTACAATGGCTATTGACAGATAGGTACACCTAATGTGTTGGGACAAGCAATTTTGGATCCACTCTTCATTCATTGTCCCTGAAATCATAATTACCTCACATTGATTTTTCACACATGTTGGTTCATCAAGACTGCAATACATTCTGAAGGGCATGACGACTCAGCTAAAGGTCTTTCACAGTAGGGAAGGACAGAAGTGACCTCCGTTTCTCCTTCTGTTGCATCTTCCCTCATTCATGTGTATCGTCACTGATGTGTATGTGCGTGCGCACATGTAAATACTGCCCACGTCACACGAACTCCCTTGTGTGTTGTTGTAATGAATTATGAAAGCTTAACAGGTGGGCATTGCCCCTAGGCACAGACATGAGTATGTGCAGCTTGATTTGGCCAGTTCCAAAACACCTGATACCTAAATGACACTGCTTCAGAGAGACGCTTTAATAGACATTTTAGATGCCTTCTACCTCTGAGCATAATGTGCTTGAGTATCACAGTAATGTAGTTCCTTTTCAGAATCAATTCAGGTGGTTCTCGTGGTGTTTTGATTCATGGAGGTGCTGTGATTCTGCTGTGACTCTGTGCTTCTCATTACCAGGATCCAAAGCAACGGCCACTGAGTGTTTAGAAGCCATGGCGTCTGGGCTTTACTCTGAGCTCTTCACTGTCATCATTTCTTTAGTAAATCGGTCAGTATTTCTTGTCCAGTATTTTACTGATGCTGCATTACTTTTGTAAAGAAGATGCCACATTAAACAAGAATGACTGCGTATTAGACTGTTTTCATTTCAGCTAGGATTGTGGCTGTGTGAGATGAGGTTAAGTCAAGGGGTTATTCAGTAAAAATAATCAATAAAAAGCTGTCAAATATTGCACTGCTGCTGTTACATGTGTATATGTATGTGCCCTGTGTGCTTAAGGGCTCTGAAATCCAGCCAGCACTCCCTGTGCTCTCTGATCATTGTGGACACACCAGGCTTTCAAAACCCAAGGCTGGGTAAACGCGAATGTGGTGCAACCTTCGAGGACCTATGCCACAACTACACTCAAGAGCGTCTGCAGACTCTCTTCTACCAGCGCGCTTTTGTTCAGGAGCTGGAGAGATACAAAGAGGTAATGCCATGTAAAGTATTATGCGCTGTGCATGCAAACAGCCTCATTCTCATTGTTTCTGCCTTTCTCCTACCCTTTCTCTCCCCTTGTCTGGTCCTTTCTCTCAGATATATCAACTCCAATAGAGGATGTGTACACACATCAGATACACTATCTGTTCCACCTGTCACAAGCTGTGACAAGCCAAAGTAGTTCATGTGTTAGACCTTCTCATTAGCGATGCCAGTCTTCACCGCTTCTGCCAAGATCAAAGTAAAGTCACTCACAGCTGCCTGTGGGAGAAACGCCCAGCTGCACAGCAGTGGTGGTGTACCCTAAAGAACTGTTCTGCCTCTGTCCTCTTTAACGTTCTCTTAGCAGGACTGGACCATCATAAAGGGGTGCGACGATCCCAGAGGATTTAGTTCATTTGAGGACAAATAGAAAGTTTTTTTCATTTCATACAGATATGGCCCAACTAATCGTAGAAATGCTCCTATTAAAAACTCACCTGATGGCACACTAAAGTTACCCCGACATCCCGATCACATTGCTTCAGATACTCTGAAAACGGATCCTGGGATTTCCCACCCACATCCTTCGCATGGCAGAAAAGGAATTGGAGTGAGATGAGTTATTGCATAAATGTGTGTAGTGTAATTCTCTCTTGTCAGTATGTCTTGAAAATATAAGAACCTGCGAAACTGTCATTGTAAACTGGGTCAAACTCATTTAAAACAGCACACAGTCTTAACAATGACAGTGACAGGCAGGCGGGTTAAACTGTGATGCACACAACAGGCACGTAGCAACGCCTTGTATTTTTGAATAAATTGCTGTTGGGTGCTGCTGCTTTTCGGGTGGTTTCTGTGTGCGTGCATTTCCTCTGAATATGGACTCTCCACACAGAGAACAGAAACCATTGGGGAGACTTCACATAGACAGTCAGCTCGAACACTGGCATCTGTCATAGCCACATTATTAGCATGCCAGCGTTTTCCATCCTTTCCAGAGCTCTGTGCACTCTGTCACCACGCGCTGTTACTTGAGTGCTTTGCTCCGATAAAGGTAATTTAGTATATTAATCTCATATCATTTTTATCATGTGCAGCAATAATCAAACCTTTTAGCATTTCTGTTTACCTAAAGTCACATTATATGCCAGATGTTCCTGTTTCAGTTGTTTTTATAATACACTTATTGTGGCTCGTTGTTTTTCTTATATTGAATGTACCACAGTTTTGTTTTTTCCTCCCATCCTCCTTCAATTCTGGTGCTTCCCAGCACCTTCTGTGGGCGCAGGCCCCACCCCCATACTAAAATACAATCTGAGATATGGGATAAAGTATTTATCTTATGAAAGGGGGCCCTGCGACAGGCTGGCGACCTGTACAGGGTGTACCCTGCCTCTCGCCCTATGTGAGCTGGGATAGGCTCCAGCCCCCCCGCGACCCCAAATGGGATAAGCGGTTGAGAATGGATGGATGGATCTTATGAAAGGGAACCGTGTGGAAGTACTTGAGGACTGGAAATTAACTATTGGGGGGCTGCAACCAAACAGTATCAAATCTGTGTTGGGTAAATGGTAATTAATCATCCTTAAAACAAAACAAAAATAACCAAAAGCAAATTGAAGTATTTGGCTTATCACATGTTAATACATTTTGGAGGTGTGTTTTAAAATTTCCATCTGATCCATTTTCTTATTATATTTTGCTTAGTCAGCTGAGGGTTTCAAGTTGCCAGAGCCTGTCCCAGTTGCCATATGCTAAAAAGTAAGGTACACCCAGGACAGGTTGCCAGTTTTTAACAGGACTAATACAGAGAAATGGACAAGTACATGATCTAAAAACCTGAGGCCAGTTTACAATCACCAGTGCACCAAACATGCATGTCTTAGACTGTGGGATGAAGCCAGAGTAGCCACACAGGAAGGCCCCAGCTGGCTAACAGGTAACAGAGCACAGAACCTTCCTGCTGTGAGGTAACAGTGCTAACCACTGTGCCACCGCCACCATCTCCTGCTATCTTCAGTCAGATTAATTCGAAACTTTAAAAAAAATGACTTACTTTTGTTTATATTATGTAACTGAGTAACAGTAAAGTGTTTCCAGACTCTTTAATGTGTGTGTATATTTTATATTGTACCATCGCAGGTCATTAGTTTGCTGATCTGTCTTCCTCCAGGAAAACATAGAACTTTCCTTAGATGACACAGAAACCAGCACATCTCTGTCTGTGGCAGTGGTAGACCAGCCCTCGAGTCAAGCGCTGGTAAGTTTGTTTTTTATCTCCCTGTTGTCTTCATTTTGTTGTCACACTTGTGTGTTGTAAAAGCTTTTTCCGCCCGTGGTTTTAGTATTATAAAGTGCCTTTCATTTTCAGATGTTAATGTAAAACAAACAAACAAAGAAACCGCCCCCAAAACGAATATTGTCTTTAAGCATCAGAAGACTTGTCTATGCTAGACTTGTTTGGCAGAGAGTATAAAGAGAGGGTAGGAGCAGGAGGAAAAAAAAAAGGTTAGAGAATTGACTTCAAGAAAGAAAATCAATGTTTGGCCTTTCCAGCCTATGATCTGCACCATGGAAACAGAAATGGCAGAGTTTAGAGAGTCCATAGATCACTTTGCTGTAATTCCAATGTGTTTGGTTTGAGTGCTTTACTTTTTAAAGGGTCCCCACTCTAATGGGAATGTCATCAAAAGCAGTGAACTGTAGTACATCACACTAAAAACCGAAGGGTAAAAATAACACAGATTCTTCAAAGTCATTTCTAAAGTCGGCTATAAAGATCTGTGCTGTTTAGAGTGCAAAGACATTTTGATCAAAGATTTTTTTTTCCCCCTTCACAGATATATATTTTTTTCCTGTTGTAGCTCAGACATCTGTTATCACAAACAGCTTTAATGCTTGATTCATTGCAAGCTTCATAGTTGTCATATGTCTTCTCCAAACTGATAACCTGTTTTGTATTTGCAGGCAGTGTAGTGTGCACTGCCGATAAGGATGTCTCCAGTGCAACTTCCCGATGGCTGCTAAAGCATTTTTTTGTGGTTTTGTGGATTTGGTTCTTAAGCCGAGGTTCCCAGGGTGGGTTTAGACAAGTAGCTATGTTAAACAAGCTGGCTACCTTAATGTGGAGATTTGTTTTCTCTTGAGCTTGAACAACAGGGGATTGTGCTCAAAGCCTTTGACTTAAAAATGAGCTATTCAGGCCACAACTCTTCTAAAACTACTCATTAACCTTATTGTGTGTTATCTTTCCAAATGCAGTGATCATCAGTTCTGATGATTGTCTTGTTTTGTTCTGTGCGCTCCCTCTAATTGTGTTCCTAATTGTATTACTTTTAAATTCTTCTGCCCTTATACTCTTCACATTCATTGTTTCTGTTCCATTTGAGTGGAAAAAGGTGAGACTGCTGTGATAATATTACTGCAGCAAACTGCTGAGACCTCAAATGCTTTTGAACCTCAAATTTCCTCTGTTCATAAATTCTGTGATACTGTGCTTAGACCAGGAAAACACAGAGCAAAGTGCTTTTGCTGACTTATATCTAAATAAACACTAATAACAGGGGGACATCACCGAGCACTGAGCACTTTTTTTAGAACCAGTTATTAATTATGGATTTATATTTGTGTCTAGGAGGTGGATAATAAAGGCTTAAATATATTCAGCTTCATTAATGTATTAAATGTCACTGTGGAAAGGTTTTTTATGACTCGTGTTTGGCACAGTGTCAGTGAAATCTTTAGTGAGGTGGTGAGGTTCAGTGAGGTAAAAGAGAACATTTGGTGTTCACATGTAGTGTGTGTGTGTGTGTGTGTGTGTGTGTGTGTAGGTACGAACAGGACGAACAGATGAGGCCCGGGGCCTGTTGTGGTTGATGGAGGAGGAGGCATTGCAGCCTGGGGGATCAGAGGAAACACTGCTGGGACGCCTGTTTAGCTACTACGGACCTGCTGAGGGAGAGAGTAAAGGCAAGGAGAAGACAAATGCACACAAGGTCACCCTACAAATAACTGTGTATTCAGATGTGAACAGAAAATGCTCATATTTTAAGTAAATAAGTTTACTAACATTATACAAAGCTCAGAAAGATTCTAGGAACAATTTTTAATCAGAGTTCAGCATCAAGTCAATTAAACTTTTGGGACATTGATCTGGTCAGTTAAGTAGCAGAGGGGGCTGTTAATCTGTTTCAGCCGCTTTGCTGTTAATGAAATTAACAACAGGTGCTCTAGAGTGCCGACAACTTACAAAACAGGAATGTCTGTGCAAGTGGAGGCCATGGATATTTTCCCACCTCATCTTTTCTGATGTTTTTTTCACTAATTTTCCATTTGGATAGTGTCAGTGTCACTACTGGTTGCATGAGGCCATACCTGGACCCTACAGAGGTTGCACAGGCAGTCCAAGTCCTCCAGGATGGCACATCAATAATGCACCATTGCCAGAAGGTTTGCTGTGTATCTCAGTCTTAAGAGCATGGAGGAGGTGCCAGGAGGCAGTCAGCTACTCTAGATGAGCTGGACAGGGCCGTAGAAGGTCTTTAACCCATCAACAGGACCGGTATCTTCTCCTGTGTAGACTGCCAGAGACCCACAAAATGACCTCCAGCACCCTGACTGCCATTAGTTATTGGGATGAAATCCTTGGACCTGTCAGACCTACGCTGGTGCAGTGGGTCCTGGGTTCCTCTTGGTGCATGACAATACCAAGCCTCATGTGACAGCTCCCGTAGGATGATGGGCTTGATGACCACTGACTAGGTTCTTGATTTGACCAGTTGTTATCATACTGCAGAATAGTCACTTATATCCCATTTGTATGTTTTGTTAGCACCTCTCTAATAAGAAGAACTAAAGTTACAGCTTTTAAGAGCTCTGATAGAGCTGGAAAATAATGCGCAAAGTGTCATTTTATGCTCCAAAACAACAGCTGGTGAATTCTCATTAAAGCTACTTTGAGCTGCTCCCTTATTCACAAGGGGTCACCACAGCAGTTAGCTCTGCATGTTTGATTTGGCAGATTTTTTTTTTTCTGTTCTAACGCCGGATGCCCTTCCTGACACCCCAGGAGGATTTGTGTCTCCCCCCCGGGATCAAACCAGGGATCTTTTCCTTGTTAGACGAATGTGTAAACCACTTCTCTATGGAGCCGCTCAGCTGTTTATCAGCCATCTCTCTTTGATGGTCTGCTACATCTTGCTTGTGGCAGACTGTAACACAGTCTATGAAAGCGCAGTGTCTAAAACATTAAACATCTAAACAGTTGGATCTAAACATTTCACACTAAAAGTACCCGTGAATACGGCCCATTAAAAATGAAAGTTAACCAGGAGCAGATTGTTTGTCATTATGTTTGTTAAATGTCTGCAGGTTTGTTGCAGGCACACACCGTATTAATTAGGACATGACGAATCTGCTTGCTTTGTCAAACTCTTCATATGATTTAAAAATTCTTTTAGAATCATCTCTTTGCATATTGAGCCTTACAGTGAATCCCCCACTTACATTAGGTCACACGTTCCTGTTGAAGAGTGAAAAAGATCATCATTTCCTGTTGGGGCACAGCCATGGAACAGACTGGGTGGAGTATGATGCACGTGGGTGGCTCAGCCATGCCAAGCTGAATCCTGCCTCTACCAATGCCGCGTGCCTCCTGCAGGAGTCGCAGAAGTAAGTATCACACATGCAGGAGTGTCATTCATCTGTGTTGCAGGCTTCAATCATAAAACGTCTCTCACTGCATCTCTTGTAGAAAGATCATCAGCTCACTGCTTATGAGCCGAGCAGGTGGGGCCACTGTTTTATCCGGGTCCATTGCTGGCCTTGAAGGTGTTTCCCAGCTGTCTTTGCGGCGGGCTACTAGCATGAGGAAGTCCTTCGTCACAGGAGTAGCTGCTATCAAGAAGAAGTCCTTGTGCATTCAGATAAAGCTTCAAGTGGTGAGAGCAGAGGAGGAAAGAAATCAGCCAGTCAAACTTTGTGTTTTCTCACAGTTTACTCCGTAGCGATGAGCTGTTTGGGGATGTGGAGCACCGTTGGACACAACAATAAAACAGATTATTATAACTATGAAAAGCTGTAAATTTGGTTTTGACTCCACCTTTGGTCTTATAGACGAAGGCCGTGGAAATGACATTAAGCCTGTTGCTGGAGAAACCAGCTGCTTATGTTTCCAACCTTGCTGCTGCAAAAGACGTCCATCCCCAGATTAGCGGTTTACACTTTTGATCCTTTACACTTTTTAGATTCCTGGTTTGATTCTGGGGTTATTAGGACGGGCATCCAAAAAAGAAAGAAAAAAGGGAGCAGCCAAAAGCTGCTTCTTCAACTACTACTAAAACTTTCTAGATGGGCATATTTCTCAACAGTGGTTGGAAAAAAAAAAGCCTAAAAGCCTTAACTTGAGCATCATTAGAAGACAGAGCATTAACTCTTGACTTGTTCCCACCAGGCTCCTTAATCCTGTTCTGTCTGTTTCAGGATGCTCTCCTTGACGTGGTGCGGAGGTCCAGGATTCAGTTTGTTCACTGCATATTGCCCAAGGCGGATGCCCTCAAGGCGCTGAGTGGATCTCTGTTCAAAGGAGTGGAATGTGAAGCTCAAGGGGAGAGTGGAGATCCTAGTTTAATGCAGCTTGATGTAGCCTTGCTCCGTGCTCAGATACGTGGGTCTAAGCTACTTGATGCTCTACGAATTTACAGACAAGGTGAGGTAAAAATAGAACAACACACACACACGCGCACCCCCCCTTGTCCATGTGCATTAAAAAAGCCCAGTCGGATTAAATGTTATTCAATACCGACTTTCACAGGTTACCCCGATCACATGGTGTTCTCTGAGTTTCGGCGGCGCTTTGATGTGCTGGCACCACATCTCACCAAGAAGCACGGAAGAAATTATATCGTGAAGGATGAGAAGAGAGTAAGTCAGTCACCGAGAGGACGAGTAAAATGTACAGCTGTGCCAGCAGCCAAGCACAGTGAAGATTGATGTTGTGAAGAGACAGCTTCATGACCTGATCTCAGCAGCCTGATGTCAGCAGCCCACTGACAGAGACATAAACCTCCATCAGAGCTGCAGGAAAGAGCCAATCAACTTAACTTCATCACTGTAATGCCTGTGAAACACGCTAATCAATACTGCAGCTCAGAAAGCGCTTTACTGCAAACAGAAGTACAAACAGCTATTCTTTTAAATGCCACGGCTATCCTGCTGTGACTGTAGTACTTGGTTGCTTTTAATTGAAAGTTATTTATAATAATTTTGGATGGCATGAGTTTCATTATTAGGAACTATGAAAGGAACCTGAATTGAAGGGCCGCTGAAAAAAAAATGCAGAAATTAGTTTCTGCAGAGAAATGAGAAAGCAAGGTAGAGAATGTGGGTAAGGAAGAATATAACTCCTTTCCCCTGTGTCAGTGTATTGGAGCCGAGTTTCTGTGGAAACACTGGCAAACAAAAGCCCCTCAGTATTTGTGGCAAACCTCTCCTGGTGTAATCTAGATGCGGTCTTTCAAAGTGGAGACTCGAGTAGAGAGAAGAGGCTGAGACAACAATACGCCGACAGTATACACAGGCTGGACAGCGATTCAGGGGAAAAAGAGAGGCTCCAGTCTTTGGTGTTACTCTACATAGGATGTGTGTGTTCAGCGCTGCAACTAGGTCAGGAAAAACAGGGGGTCATGATGAATAGGCTGGGAGCAGGTGGATTTTAGGGGACAAGTTGTAATTGATTTGTTGAAGTTTTGAGGAGCCAAACTTTTCCTTTTGCTTCGTGACTTAGTTAAAAAAAAGAGAAAAAATCGAGAATGAGATGGCTACGAGAGAAGAGGAAAAACTGAACTGTAGTAATGAAACATGACAGATATGAGGGAACTGTAAACTGTAACTGTTGTGGGGTGACTGGATCCACCTTTTGAAAGACTAAATGAGTGTGTTTGTGTGCATGTGTGCCTTTATCCAGGCTGTAGAGGAGCTATTGGAGTCCTTGGATTTAGAGAAGAGCAGCTACCACATGGGTCTGAGCAGGGTGAGTAATGCCAGCATGCTGCTAACAAAGGAACAAAAGTATATTGAATAAACTTTGGCTATGAATTGCTACCAGTCTTTTTTTTTAAATTATCAACACAGCAGTACATAACTCTTCTTTTTGTTTGTTTGTTTGGTTTAATATGACATTTGCTGTCTGGGGATGTGTGTCTTTCAGTGCACCTGTCCCTCTCTGAGGTTTGTTTGCTGTCCTTTTTTGACGGCTTGCCAAGCCTTGTCCCTTCTTCTAGTTATTTAGCCAGTGGTTACCCAAGAGGCATATGTCTACCTTGCCCATCTATATCACTATAATTACCTCTTTCTCTGCAGGCCAATCGAGAAAATCTCACAATTACGGCCATCTTTGTTTTTCACCAGAACTTTAGTGTGATGAGCGCAGAAAACGGAAAGCAGGAAAGCTGGAAAACAGCCATCGGCTAAAAAGGAAATCAAACATTACTGTACAAAAGAATGGAACTTATGCTCCCAGATATTGTACGGTGTGCAAGGCCTTTTTTGTTTTTTAAAACGCATGACAAAAGAGTGGTTTGGAGGTGGCTTCACATGGTGCCACAGTTTGGAGTGTGAAATGGGCTCAGAAGTAGACATGCACAGTTGGCCATTCACAAAGCATTCCACTGGCATCTTAGCAACCTGACTCACTTGCATGCCAATTACACCAGCCCAACGAAGAGCGGTGAATGAGATGCTCTTGACAGGATGAAATCTGCCATTAGAGATAGCCACGCGCCTTAAAGCAGCAGAGCTACAACACGGCACCTGTATGCATTGGTGAAAAGAAAAGCAAAGGAAAAGCTGATTCTCTTTCATCCTGATTATTTTAAGTAATATTCACTACGCCCATTTGAATGTAAGCTGCTAATTTACAGGTTTGCTTGCTAAAACGGCTTTATTTTCCAGCTTTTAACTGATCACGTATGGATTTGGGAATTTAAGGAGCACTGAAGCTTTTGTAGAGACCTTGGGTGGGGAAACATTGTGTGTGACTGTGTGTGTGTATGTGTGTGGTTGTCTGTTCCATTTTCCTGCCATCATATTTGAAATGTAGCATAGCAACAAATTATTTTTGGGTATAAACAGGCCATGACATAATCTGCTTTCCTTTGGCTGTTTACCTGTGTTTTACCTTTGCCCTAGATTAGAAACGGACAAGGCTGATTCTTCGAGATAACTTGATCACCTGGGTTCTCACTTAGATAAGACTCACTCGACTGTGGATTACACTGTTTCTTATTGATTAGTTGCTTCAGTGCATTTATTTACCCTTTAACTCCCCTCTGTTTTAACTGTGCTGCTGGGTTTGACATGAAAGCAGGGCCTCCGAGTCTCTCAGTAAAATAACCATTAAATTGTCTGAACTATTTTACCCTTTGCTAATACGCATCTGTGCATAACTGTTTCCTGCCATAGTTGTTCTTCAGAGCTGGGACCTTGGCTAAGCTGGAGGAACAGAGGGATGAGCAGACCAAGCGTAATCTAACCCTCTTCCAAGCTGCCTGCAGAGGTTACCTGGCACGGCAAGCCTTCAAGAAGAGAAAGGTATGCACGATTCCACACCGAAATGAAGGGTCGAGTCCAAAGATTGTCTATAACTGAAGTGTATCTGTGACAGTTTTTACCTACATCATCATTTAAAGGGGAGAAACTCAAATGAATTCTCCTTAATTAAACTGTAATCAGGACAAACTGTCCTTATTTGTTTATTTATCACTGTTGGGGAAAATGAAGTAGTTGAAGTAGGTGACTGTGCTTCAGAACTGAGAGCCGGCTTTAAACCGAGCTTCTTCTGTTCTTGGGGTATGTGCGACCAGCACAGCTGTAAATCTTCTGCTAATTGCAAATAGGTTCTCAGAGTCTACTGGCTGTTCCCCATCCCGCCTTGTAATCCATCCAATCAGCTTTCCTTAGGCGATATTTGATTGTGACATTTCCATTTCTATGACATTTTATCAGTCCACTCCCCTGAATTGTAGCCTTATCAAACATTCAGCTGACTCTCATATCCATCCATTCCATCCATCTTCCATTTTTCTACCAGTATGTGTGTGAATCTATCTCTCTGGACCTCATATGTGTCCTCTTGTGATATATAGAGCCCTGCAGTACTTCTCCCTGTCTGTGATTACGTTGTACGTTTAAGTGAATGTGCCACTTCAGCTGGGTTGTGATGAACCAGCAGAAATGGAATTACATTACTGCTCTCCATCCACTATGACATACTGTTAGCAGATATGTTGTTCAGTTGTATATGATGCCAGTAAAACTATTAAATTGTCATCTTTGCAATGAGATAAATCAATATGACCTTTAAAATGTCCGGCCCTTCAGCTCTCATCTGATAGTACTGCTTTTTTCCCCCTTTTTATCAGAATTAGATCAATTTATGTTGGTCTAAAATAGGAAACAATAAATTTCCTGTTAAGTTTGGGAGTGATTATTCACACAGTAAAGCAGGCTAAGAGCCTGATGCTTTACAATCACTGGAAATTGAAGAAAATCGACAACAAGGATCTTTTCAAAATTGCTAGGCAACTGTGCAATTACAAAATCCATTAGCAAAGAAACAATTTTTTCCCTCTGCCCTCTTATGCCCCCTCCCTCTTGCAAATGTATCTATAATAGAAAGATGAGACTTTATTTGATCTCAATTGTATTTATTTCAAACACAACTTAGCTTGGCTAGATAACATGAAATGTGCAGTTATGACACAGCCCCTCGTCAAATTCGGGCTGCAGAGGTTGATTTAAACTGTGTACATGCTAATACACATTACTTTCATACCCACAAACCAATTCATTTTGATTCAGTCCAAAAGAATTTGAGCTATTCCCAGTGAAAGCAAAGTATGGGGTTACAGCAGCAGCGTCCTGGGCAGAGATTAAGGACTCAAAACAAAGACAAAGTACTAGCCTGACTCTGAGAGCAACAAAACTCTGACTGTTAAGAAATGCAGCCTTTTTATGTAAAGGCCCTCTATGACTAAGGTGGCTATATACTGTAGCCCCTCTAAAACCAGACAAGGCTAGATATTTCCTCCTGTTTCTAGTCTTTGAGCTACGCTAACTGGCTTATAACTGTATTCTGCACTCACATTGGAAAGTCCACATTTGCTCAAAGTGAAATGATAAATTAATGGAAGATATGTGGTTATTGAATTTCTATTTTTAACTCTTCAAAACTAGTCAAATATTACTAAAGGTTTTTAATCATAGTAGGTCAGCTTTTGTAGTCGGCAGCGTGAGTTATAAAAATCTGAAACGAGGTGATGTCCTAAAATGGCCTTGCTGCCCCTTCTCCGCCTTTTTTTCTAAACAGCAATTTATTCATATACAGCTGTAGGATGAATGGCAAATACAGGCTCTCCTTGTAATAATTATCTGAAGGGCATCTTTTCCCCGTGATTATCATTCTGTTTATATTATTCCTGATTCAATTAGTCAACAGCAGACTTGGGGAGGATACAGAGATGTGTCGAATACTGAGTAATTTCCATCTCTCTTTCTCTCACTGTGAAGATTTGCAGTGTGTTGTTGTTGTTGAATCTTAGAATAATCACTGTGTAATAACATCGACGGGCACCCTTGCTGTTACCCTGATATCCCTCTGCGAAAATTGATCTGGTCTTCATTGCCTCTTGCTCTGTTTGAAGTATCCAGTCTTAGTATGATGTACAGTAGATGGTAATTTACCTTTTTGGAATAGTGCAAGCGAATTCTGGTGAAGCGTTCCGACAGTTACTGGTTGATATATGTGGATGTGACAGGAAGTCACAAGTTTCCTTGATTGATATTCCCTGGCATGTTAACCTTGTGAAGCTGTGCCAAGCCCATGTGACATTAAATGACAAAACCACAATTTTTCTCTTTTTTTTCCACCCCTCCTTCTTTCAACTGTCTCCTCAAGGGGACAACCTGACATTTTAAAAGTCTGCTATTTTGCCTCAGCAGGCACTTGCCATATTGGGAGCTTTGTCCTTCAGGTACCCTACAAATGTAGTTTTTTAGAATTATTTGCATGGAATCAGCACACATAAGCTCAGGCAGGGGATTCTACAGAATATCTTTATTTGAAACATGCAGTCCCATGGTTCTGAATCAAAGCGCAGATGATGCCTTTACAGTTGCAGTTGTAAAGGTATCAGTATGCTGTGCATTGGTGTAACATATACTTTTGCTTTAGTTTAGGGTGAAAATGGATAAGACAATACAGTACAGGAACTACCAGGATGGCAAACGTATGCAAGAGTTTGGGCTGCTGTCCTTTAGCAAAGCATTACTTTATAATGACACAATCTCATAAAGTAAATGAAGTGACGTTTGACATTGCTACAGTCATATATTCCACTCTACAGGCAGTATGTCTTACATGTGTATACACACAGTAAATATTGATCTTTATGTAGAGTATTTGGTAAAGAATAGACCTTTTTTTGGTTTGTTAACTTTGGCTCACAATTTTCATTCCCATCACACTGTCTTACAGTTGTCACACCTTCTTAATGTGATGAATAACAAAATATTTATCCATGGCGCTCATGCTGTATAATCTTTTGTTTGTTTTCTATTCATTATAGACAAGAAATGACAAGTGAGACCTGTTTAATTCTTCTGTCAGACATTTGCTACATTTTACTCCATGTTAAGGCTTTCACTGTGTGACAAATCCTAATTGGTCATAGAGAGTACCTTCAGGGCAAAATGTACCTGATGCTGAGAATTGTGTTGCTCTAATTGGGTTTGCCCATAATCTGCTGCTGCTAGAGAGCCTCATGCATAAGCAGCATGGAAATCGTGTAATACTTGGAATTAGCTGCCAACATGTTTGATTTAATTAATCAAAAATTAGCTTCCAGCCTTGGAACACACTCTGCAGAAACTCTCTAGTGGAGGTTGGCAAGTCCTGGGATATCTGCTTGCCCATACATATGCAATATAGCAGAAGAATGAAGAATGTGGTTCTTTTCAAATATTGTTCAGTGGAGTTTGGAAAGCCTTTTATTCCAGTGAATATCTGAAATTATCCGGGCTTCACGCTTTTGTTCCACAGATGTCTTGACATTGCCTCTATGTGATACCTGTGCAAACAACTTGTCTGTATTCATACTGTTGGTCCCATATATTACATGTACTGCCGCTGCAGTAAAGCTGTGTTGATTGTAAGGAGTTAGTCATATTACATGTTTTACAGATACAGTTTGAAGTAATGACACAGGTTTTACTCTATTGAGATTAAGTGTGTTTGTACTCTGTTGTGCAAACAGCTGCCTACACTCACGTTTCTCTATGGTGGCTGCCTCTCCGTATGTGTGTTTAGATTCAGGATTTAGCAATCCGGTGTATTCAAAAAAACATCCAGAAGAACCGTGGAGTGAAGGACTGGCCCTGGTGGAAGCTCTTTACCACAGTCCAGCCCCTCATTAAAGTCCAGCTCACAGAGGAACAGATGCGGAATAAAGACGTGAGCAAACTTTCCAACCCGTCGAATCTTTAAACATTTAATATACTTTTAAAATGCATTCCTTGTCACTGGTAGTATGCTACTTACTGTCATCAGTGTTGGCATTTACCTGCAACATAACATGCAACATACATAAAGCAGCTGTGTTCTGTTTTCCAGGAGGAGATTCAGCAGCAGAAATTGAAGCTCGAGAGAGTGGAGAAAGAGCGAAATGAGCTGAGACTCAATACAGATCGATTGGAGAGCAGGGTGGGTCCCGCTGCCTATGGCAATGCATTCTGGGAGGATGGTGTTGGAAATTGATGGTGTAGTTGTACTCTTTCATTTTAGTTAAAGATTTGATCACTTACTTGCACGGGGACTGTGGCCTGTAGTTTGTAACTTTGCATAACACCCTGTGTGTATGTGTTTATGATCAGATTGCAGACTTGCTGGCAGAGCTCGCTGATGAGAGAAGTGCAAGTGAGTCAGCATCCCAATTGCTGGAGGCTGAGACTTCAGAGAGATTACGCTTGGAGAAGGATATGAAGGATCTACAGGCAAATATACATAAATCTATATATGAAAGACCCATGGTTTAAATTTCTAGTATTTACAAAATTCCAGTTTATTATGACTGACATGCTCTGAATTTGTGTATTCCAGGTGAAGTTTGATGCCATGAAGAAACAGTTAGAATCACAAGAGATGGAGGTGATGGAAGCACGACTCATGAAAACATCGGAGCTAAACGGGGAGCTGGACAATGACGATGACGACGATGCTGGTTAGTTGAGACAGAAGCTGATCTCTAACATTTGGACGTGACAGCAGAGATACCAGAGACCCTCCATGTATTGAATTGCAAGCTCAAATTTGGAGATGATTCTGAGCGTGTGACTTGGGGGTAGCTTTTCTCTCTTTTGAATAGCAGTCTTGGTCATCAGTGTTTTTTAAACATTTGTTTTAAATTCCCTAATTAATTGCACCCTGTGACACTTGCAGCAGCTTGCCTAAGCCTGCCTAATGGGCATGCCAGCTCAGGTCAGGAGCATAATTTACTGAACCGCTCAAACCAGCATTATGTGCACAGTTTGAAAAATCTCCCTTATACTAATTGTAGCTGCAGGAATAAATGGCTTTGTTCGACTGTTTCAGCGGGAAACATGGCAGTAACACTTGGCCACATCTTGCATAATACTGTTAAGTATATTTTCCAAGTTTAGGATTAACCACAAGGAGATTAGGATGTCCGCTCCCAGGCATACAACTAATGCTTGTTTCTGATTGGTCTCCCCCTGCTGGGAAAGAGCGCGCCTGCTGAGAGCATATTGTTCATGAGATTTTCCTTTTTGTTTTTTTTTTATTCCTGTGTTCCCACCTCCTTCAACCCACCTCAGCAGACAAGCCATTACAGAGCATATCAGAATTCTTAGATGAATGAGAAAGTAATCGGTGGGATCAGAGCTGGTGGCCCTGCAAGTTGTCATTATGCTATATATATGCTAATGAGCAGCACTGATGGAGGAATCTGTGTTGGTATATGAAGGAGAAGTGGACGGCCTCTAAAATGATAAGGCTTGGAAATGAACCTGAACCCGAATGTCTGTCTGGCTGCCGTTATAGTTCTGATAGCCTCTGACAGCTCCAGAATTAAGGTCGCCTAAGAACTGTGGAAAGTGCCACTTAGACATGTCCTTCTCTAACTACTGTTGTGGTGTGCTCTGAATTCCCACCACAGGTTTATTCAAAATTAGCATTAAAACACAAAGGCTTTT
The DNA here is from genome assembly GCA_015052665.1 of Apistogramma diplotaenia. Taxonomy (NCBI): domain Eukaryota; kingdom Metazoa; phylum Chordata; class Actinopteri; order Cichliformes; family Cichlidae; genus Apistogramma; species Apistogramma diplotaenia. Next base: position 62,209 of record VOQJ01032030.1, read on the forward strand.
TTGTAGTTTGCCGCTGAATACCTCGACCTTGTAAGGTCAGCATCTGATTAAGCAAAGTTTTATTTCCTGAAAGATTATTTTATTTCAGTCTTTGAATGTGATAATCATCGCAGCCAGTACAGTGCACTCCATAATCCCACGCATCCATCACGTCTGTGATTTTAAGCCTCTTCCTCTGTGTACCTGGCTAGACCTGCATTAAAGGCAGGAAATGCTCAAATGTCACACAGATATTTTCTGAATTGCATGTCTTTCCTCCAGGAGGAGAGTGGCGGATAAAATACAACCGAGCCATTCGTGAAATGGACTTCACCAAAAAGAAACTCCAGCAGGAGTTTGATGACAAGCTGGAGACAGAACAGCAGAGCAAAAGACATCTAGAGAGAAAGGCAAGAACAAATGAAAACAGCTTAAAATAAAAAAAAAGGAATCTAATTGAATTTGTCTCACACTTGTAATCTTTTAATTGTTGAAATGGAATGGTAATGCTGTGTGTTGCATTGTCATTAAAGAATCATAAGTGTGTGTGTGTGTGTGTGTGTGTGTCTGTGTGTGTCTGTGCTGCAGCTGGCTGATTTGCAGACAGATAATGAGGATTTGCAGCGCTCTGTGCAGCAGCTGAAGAAAAAGTGCCAGAAACTGACTGCTGAGCTGCAGGACACCAAGCTTCATCTGGAGGGCCTACAGAGCCGCAACCATGATCTGGAGAAAAAACAGAGGAAGTCAGTTTATTAACTGCATGCCCTTTTCTGCGGCATAAACATGCACTGCAGCGAGCATATAGCTCTTTTCTTTTTGGATTAAGCAGCACGGCCTGCTCGCCTAATGCTAAAGTTTTCTTTAATTTGAACAGTGACTGAGATGTTCTGTAATCTGTGGAATTGCATTAGCTGAGAAAATGACTCAAGACTTTAAGCACTTGAGAAGCTATCACTGTGGCAGAATGTGATCTCTCCCCTGTGGCTAATTGAAGATGCTCTGTGGGTGAAATTATTTTCGGCTGCGCTTCAGAGAGAAAAACAGAGAATTACGACAAGCTGACAGCATGAAACACTTAGCTGTTAAGTTCACTAACCATAAGTGTTTCTGCCCTAGACAATTGAAGAAAACATTTCGCACATTATTACAACCCAATGGTAAATTGATGGCTATTAGAGGGGGGGACAGAAGTGGAGGCTAAAATAGAACCGATGATAGCCTCCTGTATAACAAAGTGAAATTCACAGAGTAACATGCTGTGCACAGAAGTGAATGATGCAGAAATCCATTTCTGAGAAATCTTTCTTTAAGCCGGTTTGTTAGTTTGTCATTTAAAATAAACTTTTTGTTAATTGTTAGAAATAACTCGACAGGCGTTCTTTGTATCTGCCAAATCCCCTGTTTGATGTCGTTAAAAACGTGTAATTAAAAAATCGTTTCTATCACGATATTTAACTGATAAGGCTGCGTTATTAATGTGTTTATTTAAAATCAACATTTTCTGAGCGTGTGTGTGTGTGTGTGTGTGTGTGTGTGTGTGTGTGTGTTCTTTCCAGATTTGACCTGGAGCAGAACCAGGCTCAGGCCGAGGTACAGAGGGAAAAGAGCCAGAGGGAGAAGCTGGCTCGAGAGAAAGACATAATGACTGGTGAGATGTTTAACCTCTGCCAGCAGCTGCAGGTAAGCGTCTCTACACTACATACAGTACTCCACGTGTACTCTAATGTCCTCTCTTGGGGAAAGCGTGGCTGATGTCTCTGCTCTCTATATGAGATAACTGGGCTGGTCCAGATGCGTGTTTTACTGCATGCCCATCTGCCTGCAGGACAAGGACACAGAATTGTGCGCCATGAATGTGAAGGTGCAGCAACTGGAGGCAGAGCTACAGGATCTGTCCTCCCAAGAGTCTAAGGATGAGGCCTCGCTTGCCAAGGTCAAGAAGCAGCTTCGTGACCTGGAGGCCAAGATGAAAGACCAGGAGGAGGAGCTGGATGAACAGGCTGGAACCATCCAAATGCTTGAGCAGGTAAATGATGATATAAATGTGGTGCAGTGAGGAGTTCTTGTTGCTTATTGCTGCATATATACATATATATATATTGCATTACTGGTTTTAAATGTCTATATGATCCTAAACTCCCCAAAACTGTTTATTTAATTTAATTTGTTTGTTCTTACCGTGTTCTCAGGCTAAGCTGCGGCTTGAGATGGAGATGGAGAGGCAGCGGCAGATGCACTCTAAAGAGATTGAGAGTAAGGAGGAGGAGGTTGAGGAGATCAGGAGATCTTGCAGTAAGAAGGTAGCCAATACTCATTCTCACCCTTGCATTTTTGCAAAATTTTCTAATTTGTGACCCGGGTACTGCAGTACTCAGTAATGTATGTGTTTTGCACACACAGGTGTTGAATTTGGTTGAACTCTCTGCATAGTCCAGTTTTTTTTAGGCTCCTGAAATAATTATTTCCCTTGGTTTATCCTGGTATGCATGTTGTATCCAATCTCATTGTACAGCTGTATAATGACAATAAAGGCGTTCTATTCTATTCTATTCTGTATTGCTTTATGCATCCGTGCCAGCCATAGCTGTGGAAAGGCAATTTTTGAGTTTTTGGTCCATCTGTCAGTTTGCAGACACAGTATCTCTTGAATGCCTTTAGGGAATTTCTTGAAAATTGACACAAATTTTCATTTCAGTTCAATTTCTGTCAAAGGTCACTGTGACCAGTGCATTTCGTTCAGTTTTGTGCAACTATCTATAAAACAAATTGTCATTTTAAGACTTATAATGTCTGTCAGACTGAGTGAGTCCGGATATACATGAATGTTAACTGCAATGACTTCATACAATTGCAAGGCAGACATTTTTGTATGCAAATGTAATGTATTCTTTAAAACATCATTTTGTTTCATGCATCTTAAGTGGATAGAAGTTGGAGTACACTGTTTGTGTGTTTCTGTGTGTTCCTATATTTATTTGAAAGGAATTTGACATAAGGCATTTCGTCTGATTACTCTTAAGGCTAACAGATCTGCCTGTGAGGGATCCATTTGTCTTTGAGAACAGCCATGTCTAACAGGATAGTCGATGGTGTGTTATGTCTGACTTTATCACTGACCCAGTGTTTGTGCGTCTTGGCACTCTGTGTGTCCTACAGCTGAAACAGATGGAGGTACAGCTGGAAGAGGAGTATGAAGACAAGCAAAAAGTGTTGCGTGAGAGGAGAGAGATGGAGTCCAAACTGCTGAATGCTCAGGACCAGGTACTTTCATTATTCCAAACCCGTCAGTGCAGTTAAGTCTGTGCAATTTAGTCTGGGCCACTTGTTTTGATAGGAAAGAAAATCCTTTTGAGTCTTGAGGGTTGCTATAGGTTTTGAAGGAGAAAACTAATGATACCGGCTGTAAAGGAGTGGTTTGTCATTCAGGTGAGCCAGAAGGATGTGGAGACGGAGAAGAGGCTGAGGAAAGACCTGAAGAGAACTAAAGTCCTTCTGGCTGATGCACAGATTATGCTGGACCACCTAAAGAGTAATGCCCCTAGCAAGAGGGAGATCGCTCAGCTCAAAAATCAAGTATGTCTCTGCGTGAGCCCACCATAGCACGCATGTGTAATATACTTACTGATACAACAACAGAAAGCATGCCTTTTGAGCTGTGTATTATGTACAAATTGACAGAAAATGCAAAAAATTCCAGACTCTTGAACTTGGCCTCAGTAATGTTTGTCTCACATCATTTCCAACGCCGCTTCTTCCTCCTGTTTCCTCACAGCTCGAGGAGTCAGAGTTCACTTGCGCAACATCGGTGAAGGCTCGAAAGGGTATGGAGCTTGAAATAGAGGACTTGCATATTCAGATGGAGGATGTGGTCAAACTTAAGATGTCGGTGAGTTTTGACATCTGTTAACGACATATCCTGAGGGCGCAACATGCGATGTTGAGTGGAAGTGCACATATTGTGTTCCAATTATCCACTTGACTAGGCTTGAATGCCAATAAGTTCTGCGTATGTTTCTAACGATGTATGTTTTTGCATCTGTAACTAAATCAACATTGTGCACAGTATCACACATTTATAGATAATGAAGTAGACTTACCTTTTTTTCATGTTCACTATTGATAAGAGGGAAGACATTAGCATAAATGTTTCTATACCCTTCTTTTGATGAGCAAATTAAACCAAAAACAACAAACAATGTTTAATTAACTGAGGGCTGGTGCCTATCAAATTTTCACTCTTCAAAATACAGCAAGGCTCAAACATTAATATGCATACATCATCAAGCCGTGGTGGAATATTAGAATAATAAATGCCCTTTGGCATATGTCGCATTTCAACATTTTGCTCTAATGGATAAATAAGCTTTGTTGAATGTTTTTTTTTGTTTGCTCATTAATGGCGGTCTCGTGAGAGTACTGCCTACATTTCAGACTCATGGACTGAGGATGTTTGTCTCTCCGGGGATGACACAGAGCACTATGTGCCTGCGCTTTTGCTTGTTAATTGCTGCATTTATGGCAAGGGAAGGTCTTGTAAATGTCTAAGATTAGAGAATGCATATTGAGGGCCTGAGCCTCCCCCCTGATCACAGAGGATGAACTCTTAATGGGACATCACCAGTATGCTGCACTGGCTGCACTTTTCCCTGCCTAAATGAGCCAATTGATTATCTCCAATTGGTCTTATCTTCCAGCCAGAACCCTGTCCAGATTGTGTTTCATTGCTATTAGATGGGATTCCAGGTCTGCCACAGCCTGGCCAGCTAATGACCATTTATCATATTCAATAGCTCATGAATAAATCCTGTCATTCTATGCTAAAATGTGTGTTTCTCTCACTGTTTGCGCCTTAGTTGGAGGAGCAAGTCAGCCGTCTGCAAAGGGAGAAGAATGACCTGCAGTCACGCATGGAGGAGGATCAGGAGGACATGAATGAGCTGATGAAGAAACACAAGGCTGCAGTAGCTCAAGTAGTCCTGCCTGTCTAACACTTTAACTACAGTAACTGTTTAATTGCCAAGAAAATGTGGTGTGGTGTCTTCCACTGATCTAGAGAGCTCTGAGTAGTATTTGCTCTTTGTGTTAGTTTCGTTGCACTCATTATAATAATAATTATTATTATTAAAACAGTAACACTTTGCACACTTTTGGATATTCTTTGCTAAACACTGTGTTTTGAAATTTCCAGTTCAGCAGACCACATAATACATTATTTAATTTGGACAAATTGTTTATCAATCATTTGCATTGAAGGCAATATCACATATAATTGAGACATGCATGAACACGAACATACACCTGATTCTCTGACTCTGTGTGTGTGTGTGTATGCGTGTGTGTGTATGCGTGTGCACTAGTCTGCCAGGGACTTGAGCCAGATCAGTGACCTGCAGGCCCAGCTGGAAGAAGCCACAAAGGAGAAGCAGGAGATCCAGGAAAAGGTAAAAGGAAGTATTCAAAAGCAGTACAGCTGCCTGCCAGGAACCTGCCTGCTGCTTCAACACTTCTCTCTGATTAGGCTTCAGCTTTTCACAGTGTTCTCTGATTATTTTGACCAAAAATGCTCCTTTTATGTTGTAGCTTTCTTTCTTCTAAAAAAAGGCATTGCAATTTACATGTAAATGGGTGAAATCAAAAGTTGGTGTCAAGGAGCATATTTTGCCTTTTAGGATTCTTGCAGTATTTAAAGGGAGGTGGTGCACATAAACTAGCAGCCAATCATGATGGAACAACTATTTAAACAAAGGACTAATTCTACTGCTTTCAAAGAGCATCCCTGAACTTCAACCAACAGCTTTGGTCTCAGTGTTTCATCTTCAGTTGTAGTTTATTTGATTTTGAAATGGTAGAAGATTCTCAGGTTAATGAAAAGATGGCAATAATAACAGGAGCAAAACCTTGTTACTGTACACTGGGCATTTTTATGCATGATGCATATGATTATTCCGATTGGGTGAAAAACCCTGAAGGTGCCTTTTCACTCTGACACAGACACGCAGAGCCGTGTTTGAAATGTCAGAGCAGTGCCTTGTAGAAACAGCCGACCTTATGCCATTCATTTGTGCCTTTTGTGTCACCCCGAGCTCTAACAACCAACTGTGATGTTCCTATATGACCACTGGATACAAACTTCTACATTTGACTCTCATAATTTGATTACCATTAAATATAAATCTTATAGATATGACAAGTGAATCAGTGACGCTGAAATAATTGCATACTTGGCAATATGGCCAAAATATTAACCCCATTAAAATTGTTAAATCTGTATTTAAGTGAAAATGACCTTGTCCACTCTGCAGAATCAGATTTAATACCAATCTGAAATCCCATTTTTAGCTTACTTTGAGTACAGTTTACTGACCTGTTACACTTTGCATTATTCTATCATTGGATAAAGGCTGCTGACTTGGGTGATCACCCAGCTTTATCTCTAGTGGGTCAAACTTTCACTTATTTGGTGAAATATTTCAACATCGAACAAATGATTAAGTAAGAAAATGTTACTGACCTAAGTGCAGGTGCTGATGTGTTTACATGGCAAACATCAGCATGCTAACATTGCCATTGTGAGTATGCTAGCCTGCAGATTTTTAGCACATTTCACAGCCTTACAAATGTGACAGATGGTGTGGCTACAAATTCTCATTCCTGTTTTCAAACTGCACTTGCTAACTCAAACACTTCTGAATTATACAACTGTGATAAACCATAGCATCCTCGCCTGATTTACCCTGATTTGAGCTGATTGGTCAGATTGCTGCATTTTGTGCTTAATGTGTCTGCTAATGGTTGGGGCCTAGCATAAATGTGGATTCATGTGATACAAAGATTAAAGCTTCTGATTCAGACCTGTGCTGATAAGTGCTTTTATCATGTTTTACTGATGGAACCTTGTTTGTTCAGAAGACAGCATCTGTGTGAGGTATGTCATGTATTAATACATGCCTGTTTCCTTTTTTGATACATTTATTTGCAAAATTAGTTTCTTCTGGTATATTTAGCATGGCAGGTTTTAGTGTAAGGATGAATGCACATTATGCAACCAGAGGCCACAGACTGTTTTGTTTCTGCAGTGAACGAAACAAAATTATGCTCCATTTAGAAACAATGAGACTCAAAACACAGACGTGAACCACTCCCTAATAGTGCACTATTAATCTGTTATGATTTATTATTCTGATAATTGATTCTGTTCTATTAAGCTGCCAAAGTTGTGGGGGCACTCGAGGCCCACCCATCAGAATATTTCTGGCGATACCAGAGATTCACAGCAGGCTGTAAGGCATTGTTAAACCTGTCAGAGTAGGCAGTGATAGCTATCTAAAGCAGCTGACCTTGAAGTGGTTATCTCATCCCCAGTAGGAGGAAAATCTGGATTCTTTAGTAATATCAAAGGAGAACTCCAAATCCTCCTTGTCTCAGATGCAAAGTCCCTTATTAGGTGCCATGCTGGCTTTCGGACCAGTTTTGTTGTGATGTGTCTTTCTTCCTTTTATCAGTCATGAGAAAACCATTCAGATGGAACAAAAAACGTGCTTTGCATGAAGCAGAAGCCTTTCTCAAGACCTGTGAAATTACTGTGGCTTACTGTTACTCGGTCTAAATAACAAGCTTTTCTTTTAACCATTTGTGGCACATTTGGGGCTTATCGGGAGCTGCTTATTTATGCTGGATGCACAATATTTATATTTACAGAGATGGATTACATTTACACCCAACTGTATTTTGGTTTTTAATGCACACACACATCAGCTCTTCATTTTAATTCCCATAGTCATCACTTAAGAGGGGAAGCGAAAAGCAGAGGTCAGGATGGAGGTGTAGAGTGGACGTTGCCCTAAGGGAGTGTTTGTGTGTGTGTGTGTGTGTGTGTGTGTGTGTGTGTGTGTGTGTCTTCTCCAGCTTCATTCGCTCCAGAACCAGTTAGAGTTCCAAGAACAGTCCATGGTGGAGAAGTCACTCGTGAGCCGTCAGGAGGCTAAAATCCGTGAGCTGGAGACCAAACTGGAGTATGAGAAAACACAGGTTAAGCGCTTGGAGGTGAGCTGCTGCTTCTGTTAAAGCCGTGTGTTGTCACCCTGTAAATGGAAATCTGACATTTAATTTCCTAGTAATTTTAAGACAGATACTATGAATCAAGATTAAAGTGCCCCTCGCTTTGTGCCATGTCTTTCTAGATAACAAAAGTGTCCATCATGGAATGACTTTAATTAGATTCATATAGTCAGTCAGTTGATGGTCACCTTCCCTATTATTCATTGTTAAAATGAATTAAAATCAATTTGGACAAAAGGCAACTCATACCACTGTTCAGATTTCAGTTGCGTTATTATTAATGGCGCCGCTGACAGAGGCCAACTGTTGGCAGCTGCGGAATTACTGAAAACAGAGCAGAGATAATAATTTAGCTCAAGCGTTGTTCACCTCAAGTTCTCACCCACTTCACATCAACCGCTCCTCAGAGTCTGGTGGGTCGTCTGAAGGAAAATCTTGAAAAGATGACAGAGGAGAGAAACCAGCGCATTGCTGCAGAAAACAGGGAGAAGGACCAGAATAAGCGCATGCAGAGGCAGCTCAGGGACATGAAAGAAGAAATGGCGGAGCTGTCCAAGAAGGAGGCTGAGGCAAGCCGCAAGAAGCACGAGTTGGTGAGGTTACGGGTGCTTTGTGACCTTATGGGATTCACTGGTGTTTACGCTGGAGGAGCTAACCCACTTGTTCTGTGCTGCAATCCATTGACCAGGAAATGGACATCGAGAGCTTGGAGGCAGCAAATCAGAGCTTACAAGTGGACCTTAAGTTAGCCTTCAAGAGGATAGGGGATCTGCAGGCTGCCATTGAGGATGAGATGGAGAGCGATGACAATGATGACCTAATTAACAGGTAAAGTTCAGATTTATTCTTCTCCAAAGGAAAATTGCATTTGTTTCAGTAGATCTGTGTGCTTGGTTACCATGCAACAGTGTAGCTAGCTGTGCCTTAGGTACCACAGTGCATTCTCTTTGTGAGCTGGAAGAAAGTTACCAAATGAGAACTGCTAGTTTTTTCAGTAGGCTGTCAATCACAGCGTGTCTCTCTTCTTTCTTCTACATCTTCCTACATCAATTTCTAACCTCTTTTGTACCAAGTCATACTACACTTTCACTTCCCCAAATACTTCCCAAACGGTTTAATTCAGCTCCTTGTTTTAGATATTTTCTCTTTGTTGTTTTTTTTCCTGGTTTGGTTACTTGTTTCCTCTTTGCAGTTGAGTTGAGGGTTATGCTGGCTCTGAGCCCTCAGATGTAAACACTGACTGCAATATTACAGACCTCTAAAATGAAGAGAGTGCACTCACAGTTCTATTTAAGCAGAGGGCATGGATTGTTGTACTGTTTTACAGTACACAGTGATTTTAGGTGTTTAAATTTAGAATGATTTATTTGCTGTTAACTTGTGTCCTCCTTTTCCACAGTTTTTTTTTTAATTTATCTCACATTCTCTGTTTCTCTTTCCTTGTTCCCTTTTGGTGTCTTCCACACTTCTGGCAGTTTGCAAGACATGGTGACAAAGTATCAGAAAAGAAAGAACAAAATGTGAGAATGGAAAATGCTTCCTTTTGTTTTTGTCATTACGGTTGTTTTCAAGTTTGTTTTGTTTTAACCACAAGCGAGAATAATGCAGTATTCCTTATCCTTTCTTTTTTTTTTTCCTGTGAGACGAAGTAATTTTAAATAGAATAGAAAGCAGTGTCTGTGTTATGCGTCTGTGATAAAAGCTGTGCTTAAAGGATGGCCCCGGTGTTTCATTTCATTTCGTGCCAAGTGTCTGGCAGTGTCCGTACACCGTCCGCCTCATTAGAGATTTCAAGGCTTGTTTGTTTGATGTTAGATGAAATGTAAACTAGAATGGAAAATGGACTATAAGGCTAAATGCTGGAGTCTTTCTCCTTTAAGCCATTCTCACTGCTTTGGAAAATATGAACCAAGGGAAGAATAATTTTTAACAAACATGTGGTAATACTGCATCATTGTCGCTATTAATATTTTTGCATTAACATCATCTTTATTCTGTATTTAAATAAAAGATAATCATGCATTTGTTAAAATCCAGAGCTTGTGCTGCTGCACTGAATTTTCTTTTCCAAAGCACATGCAACAGAGAATGCAGCAATGTGAAATTATCGTATGTGATCAGAGACCGGGGGTGGGCGATGGAGCCTCATAATAATATGAAAAATTACACTAATGGGATTTCTGACGACATAGAAAATACTGAAGATGTTTTAAGGACGTTTACAGGCAGCAGCATTTATCAGTGTAAATAAATGAAGGACATTTTCCATCATTATGGCACACTTCCTAATTTGAATATAAATGCTTTGTATTGCTACAGCACTGATATTGCAATATGACATTTTTCATATCATATCACATGAAAACTGATATCAGTAATATAATTTACAATAGGCTATAGCACAGCCCTATCAGACGTGTGAAAAAACATTAGAAACATGAAACTATTTCTCTCTCTAAAATCTCGTGGCTCTCTAAATGTGCCATCAATTATCTGCTTTCCCCCCCTGTGATATATTTTGCTGCAAATATTTCCAATGTTTAATCTTGTGGGAGTAATTTCCGTGTGCTCTGGAGAAGCCTGAGCACGATCGTGTGAGTGATGCCTGCGACCGACGAGCACGGAGTGACTGACTGTACGTTCGCGGCTGCACGTACAGAACGTGGTGTGAAGATGGCACACTGCACTACTTAAATGTTTTGACTCAAAGCTGAGCTTTTGTTTTGCACATATGCAAATATTCCACTAGTCCAATCTCATTTCACAGTGCCGTGAAACATTTAACTTTAAATATAAAAGTACATCTTGTCTGTGTTTGTGTGTAGTCACTGGTTGTGCATGCTAAATGTTTTCTTTTGACTAACTGAGGCCACTTTTCTTCCCGTTTCTGTACAGTTAAACGATTTTGGCACGCTGAATAATTTAATGTAAACTTTCATCGGAGCATATTGAAGAAATATAATCTTCTGTTTGTAGCAAATATCCGTAGCTTTCCACATTAACCTCTGATTGCTTTTTCAAAGAGACATGCTATTGTGCTCTTATTAATCACTTTGTCTTTCAATTTTTCATCAAACAGCCCATGTGTGTCAGTGTTTTGCCTTTCTTTTTGTGCAACTCGAGGCAAAGAGCAACGATTTGCCATGTTTACTTAATTACATTTTCCCTCCTTCGACATCATTGCATTAACAGCATGGATGAACAGTAATGGAGGTGGTGATTTTCTTCTAATTATGAAGTGGATTTTCCAAATGAATTATATTACTGTTGAAGATTTTGTACTTAATATTTAAAAACAGATTTCACAATGCTGGGATTAATATCACTATAGTGTCATTCAGATATCTGATTGCAGCACATGTAAATGCTTGACGGGCTTACTGGAAATATTACCTTTTTTCCATCACTACGTGGTAATTGTCCTTGAAGTTCAGGTTAATTACATCAGAGTGCAAAATGGCCGCAGTTTTAAGTAATTAGCTCCTGTAAAATAGATATCATAAATTTATGGTTATTTAGCACTTATATGATAGCACCAAGCCACACACGTTTTGATGCTGACTCTAAGTATTTGCGACAAAGATTTACAACCAGTGCAGGCCAATTGTCAGAAGCAATTAATGTTCACTTCTGAGGTCTTGGGGCTTGTTTGTATCTATGGGCCTCAGGACCGGTTAGCTAGTAGTGTAAGGCCAAGGACAAATCGTTTGTGACACCATTTGCACAGCACTCAATTGCAAGCCACCTTTTATTTTGCGCGCCTGTGTGTTAGAGGGAGGGTGGGAGACGGAGATGATTTTGCTGTGGGCTGGTTTCAGTATTTTGGTGTGTAATACATCATGTTAAAAAGTCACAGCATCAGGGAGATGACAAATGGGCAACATGTGTAATCAACTTGCTGGTATTAATGAAGCTATTATCTTTTTTCTTTTTTCCTCCCCTGTTGGGCTTTTATCAGTTGTTTAGTATGCAGAAGAGGGCAGTGGGACTGTGAAATAAAGGGGCGACGTATAATAGCTCGACTTGGACTCACAATTTTCACCTTTTGCCTCGTAAGGCAGCGCTCAAACTCTGCAGCGAGCAAGGTTTGTGTAGAAAAATTATAACCAGGCCACTTAATCTCTCAGAGATTTTCATTACCAGAAAATTGGGGCCCTTAAGTTAAGATATAAATGCTCTTAGAGAGCCTGAATAGTACTTAAAGAATCTATTGCTCCTGGCGCTCTCTGCTCACTCGCGTACAATGCTGTGCTTTCAGGTACTGTAAACCACCAGAAAGAAGAAAAAAAATGAAGAAAGAACATGATTTGTTCTGGGGGGAGGGGGAGGGGGGCTGTGACACAGACACTGGTGACAAGGGAAGACAGTCCTGTGTTCAGTGGGAGACCTACAGTATGTAAATGCACATATGGAGCTGAGCAGTGTGGCTGTCATATCACACCTACTGGAATGTTGTTTGCACCTTTACAAGCATTTTGCCCCATTTTCAAAGAGACAGTCCACAAAGACGGACCTCTCACCTGCTTTGCTGTTTTTTAATCTTTAATGATAGTCTGCCACACGTAGACACAAGATGAAATACATCTACAGCTGAGTGAGAGGTGAGGCAATTATTTTAGATGGATGAAACGTGACTGTTGTTGAAAGCTATTGGAGGTAAAAGGTATCAATGAAAACAAAGTCAGCCATTAAAAAGAGGAACTGGGAATTACAGCTTTCTATCATAACTCTGTTGTTGGTATTTTTAATGTAGATTATGTTGAAACTGTATCACAAGAATGTGATTTTCTCCTCAGCACAGAAACACAAGTCAAACATACTTTATGCCTTCATAGCATATGTGTCTCTTTGCAATTTCAAAAGTGTGAAATGTGAAAATTTATTTTCACACATCATACAGCCAAAGAAGGCAGTATATCTGCCACTGAGTGGTGGGGAAGAGAAGAGAATTTTTCACTTAATGCATTTTGACCCTGGTGGCAGTATTGACTTGGAGGTTATGCCACTCTGTTCACCACCTCGTGTCACATTAACCTTCTAGGACAATGGGATGCATAACGCAGAATATTTGATTTTATTAAAAAACGAAATAAAAAAGTCACCTGGGATCTGCTTAGCTCTTTCATCCAGATCTGGAGGTCTCTGTTTATTGATTGCCATGTCAAGCGTAGGGCCATGGGGCTGTCTCAAGGCTCCACTCCAATAACAATCACCTGGGGCAACAGGTGACGTGTCACACAGATGCTAGCAGCTTGGAACCAGCCAAACAAGTTAATTATACTTCCAAGAGCTTTTTCTGCATGCTGCCTTTACACTAATGCATTTGCAGCCCATTTGCCTCCTGAATAGATACCAGGCTGTTGTGTACCTGTCTGACTTGCATGGCATCACACTAACCCCTATTTTATATGAGGAGCTTTCTGTTAGCGTAAAGCGCTAACAAAAAGCTGCCGGTATGTGAACACTAACCATTGTTTTGTTGATGACATTCATGTGATTTGCCACTGTGTGAAATATTTGTTGGGTATAATTCATCTGAAAGTCTCTTTATTGATTCTGAATTTTCACACCAGTTTTATTTATGCAGTTTAATGTGAAGCAGTCAAGCAATGATTTAAAAGTTGTTGTTTTTTTAAGAGAGGATTTGTTTTGTTTTGGTTTTTTTTAAACACACCAAATATTTCCACTGAAAGATTCTTGTACTTAGAGATGAAAAATGAATGTGGTGAGTCCTGGGAACTCTTTATCTACTCTATTTTTTTGTTTTTTTTTCCACAGTGGGGAGGAGACAGACACGGATTCAGAAGTGGAGGACCGTGTGGATGGAGTTAAGTCGTGGCTCTCCAAGAACAAAGGCTCCACCAAGACCATGCCAGATGAGGGAAGTCTGAAGAACACCAGGTTAGTGAAAACCTCCCATCTGTTTTTTGTCAGGTGACCATGCAATTCCCCATTGTAGCAATGATCAAACTACCCCCATCCCCAGCCTTAAAAAGGCCCACCATTACCTGGGGCAGTTTGCAACAGAAGGATGAGTATTTCATGTGATTAGGTGTCATCTCTCTCTCCCGGTAATCTGTCTAATGACAGGAGGCAGGATGGGGAAGCGGCTGCTGTCAGATTTATTGAGGTGGCCCGTGGCCAGTTGGCACGCCTGCTAAATGACGCCTCTACCACGGTTAGATAGATCTTCTCACTGGTTGATTGCCTCACTTTCTACAGTGTACACTGTGCATAACAGCAATAGCCAGAGGTACTGGATATGTTCCCTGACTCTTGAATGGTTTCAAGGACAAAATGAAAATGACAGATTTATTCTGTAACAATCGGCGTGTCAAAGTATGAAAATGTAACCTCTCAGTTATCACACATCAGCTGTGAATGCTTCACAAAGTTCAGACTTTAGATATGCAGCATTTTTCTGGTGGTGTTCTGGTTGTGTCCAGTGTCATTTTTTTCTTATGTAACTCCAGACATTCAGCAAATGCAGATGCCAAAGAGATGAAAGAAAGTAAGGAGAAGATTAATGACAAAGATGGGAAAGAGGCAGAGCCGAGATCAGTGTCTGTCCTGAGCTCCCTAAGCTACCGGAAACGCTCCAATCTGAAGGACTCCATAGGGGGTACAGGCGATGACAGCTCCCTGTTCAACACTCTCAAAGAACAGCCTGACATGCCAGACCGCGCCTCTATCCGCAAATCTAAGTCAAAGTCTGGAGAGCTCCAGGAAGATCGCAGGCAGAATTGGTCGCAGGAGGATTTGGATGACAAAGACTCTGTCATCTCTGTGGCCTATTCCGAAGCCACCAGCAGAGCCAGGAAGGGTTTGGAGTCCCGCTGGACTTCGCGCAGCAGCCCTGAGTTTGATAAGGAGTCGATGGTGTCCTCTGTGGCTCCCAGCAGGGTGTCCACCAGGAGATCCGTGATGGACATGGATGATGACAATAAGTCGACTATCAGCAGTGTTAGCCGGTCCAGCCCCCGATCGCTGCATCGCAGCACATCTTGGAAAGACGAGAGACGCAGCAGCTCCCGCCTGTCCCTCGCCCGCAGCTGTGGCCTCAGTGATTACGGTCTACATGTAGACGACGACGACGACGATGATGATGACGGCAAGAGTGTGGGTTTTAGTCGAGGTAGAGCCTCACCTTACAGTCCCCGCTCTCTCAGCCGCAGTTGTTCTACACCAGCTCAGCCACGATCCTCAGACAACAATCCAGCTGACACGTCTGACATTAAATTAGTCACCCATCGCAACTACTTGGACCCTGACCTAGAGGCTGCGATTAATGAAGTACTGAGCTTCAAACCTATTAAGTTCAAGCGCAGCAAACTTGATGAGTCTAGTGATGAAGAAGAGGGTGAGAAGATGAAACAAGAAAGTGAGGAAAGTAAGAAGAAGGTAGAAACCGAGGGGCTGGGCTGCAGCACATCTAACCTGCTTCGTTCTTCATCAGGCTCCGCTCTGGACCACAGTAACAGGCCGTCCAGCATCAGCAGCTCTCGCAGCTGCATAGATAAAAAAGGTCAGGTTTCATCATCTGAGAGCTCCTCATCATCAGATGATCGCCGTAGCCGAAAGAGCTCGAAGAAAAAGGGCAAGAAGTCCAAGAAGAGCTCGAAGAAAAAACAAAGTGAATCAGAGGATTCCTCTTCCTCTTCAGAGTCTTCCTCCTCCAACTCAGCCATCTCCTACCGTAGCTCCAGCAGCATTAAAAAGTGCCCAAAGCGAGTATCTGACGGAGGAGGAGGAGGAGCTGACAGGTCGTGGACAATCTAGCAAGAAGGAAACCAAGAAGAAGCAGAAGAAAATGGACAACTTGGTGATGAAGTACCTGTACAGGCCCGACAGTGACTGATACCACAAGAAGGTGATGGTCGGTGTGGTAATGACCCAGAGCCTGGCATAAATGTGGGATGTCTGACTTAAGATACTGACATTGTTTGTATGTGTGACTCTCTTTGTTTTTCTAATCATCAGTTTTGACTGCTGTTTTTAACTAAAGTCACATAATACCTGCCACTGTTCCTGGGCTCCAACTGACATTTGCCTTCATTTAAAAAAATCACATTTTTACATAATCACGATGCCTCTGGTTTGCATTACACACACTCCTGCCATTTCGGTTTTATTTTTAAATTGCATTAGAAACACGTGCTTGTACCGTTCTCGTTTGGGTTTAAAGTAATCCATCATTGCAATTCATCAGATTCCCTTTTTGCTTTTATTTGTCCCGCTCCCAGGCATCACAGGCAGCACGCCGAAATACTTGTCATCAGAAAATACTAGTGATATAAAGCAGTGTTACATTTCCTCTGTGTGTGTTTTTGAAGGGGGGGAAAAAAAGATTGCATCTCTGCAAATGTGAGTGTTTTTCCTAATGGTGTGTTTGATGGTGTTATATGCACATAGTATTAAGAGAAGAGTGCCTGGCTGTGACTGTTCCTCTAGCACAAACAGATGCTGGCAATGAGGGGGGAAAAACAATTTAATTATACCTATTTTTCTTTTTGCGGGTTAACTGTGAAGAGTTGAGGTGTGGCGTGACTGTTGTTGTTTGATGTAAACGTGTGCAACATGTCCTAAAATTAGCTCTGCTTCAAAAGCTATCTATTTTAAGTTGCTGATGGCTCGGGAATCTCTCGTTCTTCTTATGCTTATACCAGCAAGCTAATTGTTTTCATAGCAGAAATAAAGGCCAGTTTTCAGTCTGTGTTTAAAAATTTAGCCTTTAAACACAGCTTGCCTGTTGCAAGTCAATTACGGCTAAAGTCAAATATTCATTTCACACTTTGTTAAAGTAAACCTGCTTGGAAGTAATTATTAGGACATTTTGATTTTTGATTTGTAGCGCTTGTTTTGATGTTTCACAGTTTCAGAGTGTGCTGAGAAGCAAGGCTGGAGTTCCACAGGTGCTGGTTGCTTAAAGTAATCATGCAGTTTATTTATAAAGGTGCTAATTTGATACATTTATGACATTTCCGTGTCCTTGTATAACAGTGCAGCGATGGCATGCAGCAGTTTGTATGTTGAAGATGCAATGCAGCTGTCTGATACTTTAGTGTGTTTCAGTTTGTGATTAATTAGAAATATATGAGTGCCGAAGAGCCTGTTTGAGCTGCTTCCTTGTTCTCAGGGTGTATATTCAATTATATGTTAATGGCAGTATTTATATAGTAGAATCTCTCCGGTGAATGAAGCTGCCATCAAACCAATGGAGTGAGTGATTCTGATGCAATGAGTTGTCATGACAATGGGGTCTAAGAATGGCTCCAGTTAAATAACCTATTAATGAGTATAGTAGGCAGAAGCAAGGTACCACGCAGTGCTGCTGAGTGCTGTGTTGGTGCTGAATTAACATTTATCCTATTAACTGCACATATTTACTGACATTTAAACACTGTGCCACTGTGTCACAGTACACTTGCATGTAAAAATGTAAGCATTTGGGCCAGTAAGAAATTCCTTGCTCATGTGTTTTAATTCTGGGCCCAGAAAGCATGTTAACATAGTGCATGCCTGCCATGCTCGCATCAGGGGGGTTTACTGACTGGAAAGAATGAGTAGCCTAAAAGCTGTTTTTAGCGGTGCTATAGAAGAAATCATGTTCTAATGTGTCTGTATGTGTGTTGACCCCTGCAGCCCTCCTGTGCGCCGCAGAGACACGAGTCTGCCCAGATCAGATGAAGAGGATGAGGTGGACAGAGGCGGGGGACAGGCGCCGAGGCAGATCAACAGTGAGGGCTCATTGGCAGAGAACTCATCATAAGCTACAGTCTGTCAGCCTTGTTCTCTCAGTGACACCAGTCGCACAGCAGGGACACGATTCTTCTCGGCTAACTTTATTATTATTTCACAGCCAACAGGAACAAAAATAAAGCACACAAAGAGCACTTTTTTTTTTTGGAGTAGGTTAACCTGGACGTTTTTATCATACTTATTGTGGCACACCTGATAAAATCATCGTTATTTTGCTTAAACGGTGCTTCTTTTAAGTAATTTTTG
Source organism: Apistogramma diplotaenia (assembly GCA_015052665.1). NCBI lineage: Eukaryota > Metazoa > Chordata > Actinopteri > Cichliformes > Cichlidae > Apistogramma > Apistogramma diplotaenia. The sequence goes on from VOQJ01032030.1 coordinate 80,251, forward strand.
GAAGAATATTCACATTAAATGTTATCAGAAGAACCTTTGTGCTGCTGCTTTATTTATAAGGACTGCTTTTCAGGCATATTTAAGCACCCCTCTGCACTCTGACTTTACAGATAGCTCTGCCAAGGGGATTTAGATAAACCTGCTTTGGTTGGACTTCTTCATGAAGGTCTGACCAGCTATTAAGATTATTCTTATCTCTTCCATTAATGTAGACTACCGCACTGGGAGGAATTAAACTCAGTTAATTAATTATCCCACTGCACATTTACACTCGGCTCTTGTTGCAAGTTGAGATATTCACAAGTTCGAGAATATGAGGCGAGGTAATGATTGCTTACAGGAAAGTTAAAAATGAGGAGTCCGATTTTTAAAATGCGACCTGATTAATGTTTGAAATGCTGAGAATTGGATTGAAGCTTAGATTTAAGTGTATTGATAGCGTACATGGATATCTAATATGTGGAATGAAATGCTTTAGATGGAGCTGAAATAAGATGTAAAGCTAGTGAGGAGCTTTTTGTTGAGATGAAGTTTGCTGTATTTTTTTTTTAGTTTTGTGCTACTTTCTTAAAGTTCAAAGGGAATGCATTTGTTTGCTATTACAGCTTATTTAAATATTATATCCCACAGGAGATTATTCCAGTTTTTGGATATATAGTAAACTGAAGTCTGATGTTCCTGTTACTGATTTTACTGCTTTTAAAGTGTACAGTTCAGATTATACTTAGAGAATTTTGGTCATATTGGTTTAAGCAGTCAAATAATTACATACTTTTCAGTACATAATGATTTTGCTGTTTCAGGGTGCCAATATCACATGGATTATATTCTTATAAATACTTAATGTTTGCATATGAGAGAAGTTTGGATTGGGACTGTAAAAGCAGCCCTTAAAAATCACATTTTCTGTGTTATGTAGAGGCTCTTTTACTCCAAGCTGTTGTTTTTGAATGTAATTTAAAGCATCATTAGAGAACCATATGTTAAAATATCAGCAGTAGGTTTCCAAAGCTTTTTCCTTGTCTGGCCCCGTTTTTTAAAAAAAACTCAAAATACTGCCAAAACACCTTTAATTAAAGCCAGTCTGCTCATACAATTCAGTACTTGTATGTAATTTCTGATGCACGGAGGTAAGAAAGGATTTAGAATTTTGCTTTTCAGGCACATATGAAACTAGCTGAATATTTCTGTATTTAGCCCTGGATAATGTTATCCTTAGATGATTGTGATGTAATGGATTATAATGTATGGGCTGTCTGCTCATGCAGAAGCTCGAAAAAGTCTGCCGCACTATTAGCATATTTTCTCCAAAAAAGCCTAATCTGCATTTCATGTCTTATTTCCTCAGTTTTTCTCTGCTGTGCTTCAGACATGAATATTAATGTGGAACACAGGAAACTTTGATGTCAGTTTTTCAGAATAGACTTGTTAATTGAAGGAGAAAAGGAAAAAAAAAGCTACATTTCATTGCCTCCTAGTTGGAGTTGCTGGCTTTAGCAGATAGTACTTCAAAAAAAACAAAACTGTACACTTCATTGTATCTTTTTTGACTATTTTCACTATGGAGCAGATTGCCACATGTTATGAGTGATCTGAGGGATTTTTTTAGTAAATAAATTCTGCTGTTGACAGAATCGGTGTTGGCTCACTGTAATTGCACAGAGGTATGATTTTGGATTCACTATCAGAAAACAGTTTGAGAAAAGGTTTCAATGGAGGAAGGACCGTTTGAGCAAAAAAAAGAAGAAAAGGAAAACTCTGATTAATTTTGGCTCATCTGCTGCACAGAAGTGTCTCATCATACCCATCTCGTTTTCTCAGGAGACTGGAGAGGAAACAAGCAATTCATAGAAATTATTAATTCCGAGTCGATGGAGAGATCGACTGAATGTTGCTCACACTACCTTGCAGCGTTCGGGTTGTTAATTTGACTGCTGCGCAGCCACACAGTTCAAAACCGAGCCTTGGGCAAATTCAGGAAGATCAAAAACCTGAGTGCAAGCATA
>VOQJ01032037.1:0-10377 GCA_015052665.1 Apistogramma diplotaenia
CCCCCCCCCGCCCCCGCCCTCCTCCCCCGCCGGCCCGCCCCCCCCAGTCGCCCCCCCCCCCGCCACTACCACCTTCAGCTGCATCCTGCGAGCAGAACAGCTGTGAAAACAGTGTGGAATCTGTGCGCGGAAAACGGGCTCGTCGCTGTGTCTTCCCATTTTAACCAGATTTTCCAGGGATATTGGAGGAGACAAAGGATCTGACATCCCACTGTTCAAAGCTCCACCCGATAACTTTGATGCAAGATTCACTCTGAATAAAGAAGGGGGGGGGGGCATTTTGGATTGCTCCCGTAGGTTTAAAGTGAGGTGACACTTAACCGCTCCATAAATTTGCATTTGCTACTGCCGTCTTTAGCATACACAATAAGCACCCTCCTCCCTTAAGATGTGGAGATTTGAAACCGTATAGATGGCGTGTTCGCGGCGATAGGATGCCTTCCACATGGCTCCGACTGAAAGAAAGAAGATCTCACTCAACAGTTTCAAAAACAGTCTGCGCTCCCAAAAAGTCTCTCCAGCGCGCGACATATGTACAGATAAATGCAAGGCATTTGTCACCGTGACACTTGTAGGCAAAATAATAAGGATGGTAACAGAAAATGACACGGATGCTTCAAGACCAACAGGGTCTCAAAGCTGGGAAAGAGAGCGTGTAGTACAGCTGCTGCATTCAACTGGCAGTCCCATATGGAGAAGGGACATAAGAAACTCTAGTAAGTGGTTTTACTTTAAATGTTTGTGTGCGTCGTCAAAGTGTCACAAACTTTTTGTTTATCCATGAAAGTGGCTTTTTTTTTTCTATTAGAGAATTTAAAAAATAATAAAGTAAAATAGAGAAGTGGTTGTGTTTTTGTTATTTGATGAAATACAGCACTCATAAGGACTGGACATGGTAATTAGCTTATACAGAGCCAGTACACGTACACGTGCTGACGGAGACTCTATGAGATGCTTTTGACTCAGTAAAGTCCTGCATGTTCTTGACATTAGCCAACAAACATGTGAAAAGGCAAATGTCCCATGCGGTCGAATCAGACGGTCTTTAATCTCCCAGTTCCCTACGGCAAAGTTCATGAGGTGTGACCCTTCATCGGAGGGTGAATAGCACCGCTAAGTGTCTGCTGCATTTATCTCTATGCAGTCACGTGACTCTTTTCCCAGGACTTTATACAGCCCCGTGAAAAACTAAGTACACCCCATGATTCAGTAGCTCATAGAAACACTTTTGCCAGCATTAACTTGAAGTAATCGTTTTCTGTATGGCTTCATCAGTCTCTGACATCCCTGCGGAGGACGTTTGGCCCCGTTACCATAACAGCAGCACTTGGATTCTTTCGTTTTTCAGCCTTTCTGTTTTCGATTTGCTGCTGGCCTTGGGATCGTTGTCCTGTTGCATGTCCCAACTTGGGCCAAGCTTTAGCTGTCAGACAGGCAGCCTTTGACTGTAGAACACTTTGGTATACAGAGGAGTTCACGGTGGACATAATGACTGCAAGGAGTCCAGTCATCAGCCCTGGACCGCCGTGCTGTCGGTGAGTACGAACGTGTCTGGCGCTGTGCGTCGTAGCCGAACATCTCCACACCGGTCTGGTTTTGTGGTTTGTTCAGATGCAACTTTGTAAGTCTTTTAATTGATTCTCCTTTTCATTTTCTGGTTAACTACCAGCATCCCATCAAACATACAACTGCAGTAAGTGTCCTTGAACTGAGACCTTTGGGCTTCTCGGTAGGCAGGTTTTTACATCAGAGTTGGGGTTCGTGACCCAGTCGGCTCTGGTAAACCAAATGTTTAGAGTGCACAGTTATGAATGAAGTTTCCATGTCCAACAACTGGCATATTACATAAGTACACCGGCATCAAATTTCTCACAATTTATAGTAGCAGGTGAATAATATGATTGAGTCAGTGATTTGCAGTCGACTACCAGTCACTCTCTGATAAAATGCCTCTTTAAATCATCAAGGACTGAAAAAAGATGTCAAAATACAGCCCTCCTTCCTCACCGGTGGATGGGCACCGGCCTCATTTTATTCCAGCCCATGTTTAAAACACAATGTGGGAATAGGTTTGACTGATCTTTCACATCTAATATGCGACTTTCTTTCCCTTTTTTTTTTTTTTTTCTCATAAGTTGCAAATGGCTTCATTAAAACAAAAGCACGACCATAGGGAGCACATAAAACATGCTGCTGCTACCTAATATGGTATTTATGACCAGAGCTAAATGTAGAGTGAATTAAACTTTAAAGGATTGCAGTCAGGTAGACTTGCCGACGTTTGTGGAGGAATGTCCATTAACAAGATGAAAGAAGAGAGTGGTGTGTGTGTGTGTGTGTGTTGGAGGGGGGTGTTATTCCCTCATGGCCGACGGGGGGAACGTCAGCTAGACGGCTGGCTGGACCTAGACACCTTACAACCACACGTGTAATGAAAAATCGACTGACAGGGTCACCCAGTAGCCCCAGCCTCCTGTGTTTACAGAAATAATTAAAACGTAATATCATCAAAAGTGACTTCTCCAACCTCCAGTCTCCCTCCCTCCTTCCTCTCCTTATTCATACTCTCTTTTTACACCGAAACAAGCTTCATCTGCTTGAGAAAATAAACCAATTAACAGCTGATGTGGTCGAAACACCGCAAAAGGAGGTTCATGCCAGCCGTGGTGTGATGCTGAATGCTTATTAGAGAACAGGTCCAGGTCTAAATAATCACTTGGAGCCAACCCTGCATTCATCAATTTCCTGGATTTCCCAGTGGGGGAATACACAGGAGCAAAGGCATTGTCAGCCGTTCCCCAATCACAAACCTGCCAACAACAATGGAGACCAACACAAACTAACGTCCATCTTTCTGGATGCTTGAGAGGCTCTGTTCGCTCTTTGATTAGTTTGGTGACTTATTATCGCCACGAAACCTGATAATCTCGCAAAATCCAACCCAGAACTGACCTACAGACCATCCCAGTGCAGCCCCTGACTGGACGGATCAGGTGCAAAGACCTGGTCTGCAACCACTTCAAAGCAACTTTGGTGCATCAAGATGATGATAAAATGGCACAACAGAGTCAGTCTGCTATCAGTCTGAGTCAGGTTGGCAATTACATGCAACCTATTTGTGATAATATGCTAATTAACTGTGATAAATCATAAAAATAGATCTGAAAAAGAAAGTCCTGCAGAAAGAGTGACGTAGTTGCTGCAGGACGGCGGTTTCACTGCAAAATGACAGGCAGGCAGTCGGCAACCTTACTTTGATCTAGGAACGTAACCAGCATGCAACCAGTTGGCTACCAGTTGAGTCCTCTACTCCAAAGAGAAGTGTTGGGCTAGTTGGTGCACACCAACCTTGATTGACTGCAACATGTTGGCAATCAGGTTGCTGCCCACCAGGTGACCAGTGCACTTGCCTCGCACTCAGATGTAGTCATCCAGAGACCGAAGGTGTTGCATGCTCAACATCTGGGTGACCACCTGGTAGCTGCAACTATTTGCAATCAGTTACAAAATGCAAAATGATGGAGGTTGCCATCCTGCAGACTGATTGCTGTTGCTAGCAATCTGTGTGCAGTTAAATTAGACAGCAGTTATTTGCAAGCCTTCGCCAGTCTGACAGAAATCGCAGTCAGCCCAAGTCAGATCACAACTGCTTGGAGACAGGTTGCCTCCCACCAGGTGACATGCATACTCACTCGCACAGGTCTGGGAAAACTGGGAATGAGGTCCAAGATAAACCAGTGGAACTTTTGCTCAATGCCTTTCAACACCTTGTGGCTCAGAGAGAGATGTGTGAGTCTGTAAAATCCCAAAGATGATCAGCAGACAGAACAGCAGCTGAAATAACACCAAACAGCAGAGATATGAAAAGGGGCTACACGAGCGTAAGCAGCCAAGTTTCTTCACTTCGCATTCGTCGAATGGGTACAGGAGTGACTCCAAAGTGTGTACCGAAGGATGTTTTTCATAAGAACTTACAAAGAAAGCACAAGGACTATTGTTAATTTATCATTTTTGATGCTGAAATAAGGTGTCAGAATCTGATTCTTGGCTTCAGGATTCTGGATGGGAATTGGAATAATCTGTAATGCTGTAATGCACAGTGATAACAGAACATAGTCTGATATTATGTGCATCTTGTACCTTTAATGTGGGTGGATAGTGTGCATTTTATTAATTTTATTCAAATTCTGTACACGTCGAGCAGATACAGTATATGGTAAAGTCCAAATAAGGTCTCAAGAAACTAAGCAAATTATTCTCCAGAAAAAAAAAACATAAATCTTTATGTGCGAGTTTGTTTGCCTTACAGCAGACGGAGATTACCCAGTTTCCGATTTACAGCTACAGAGAGCGACGATTTTTATTCATTTACAAACAAAATACAAAGCAAAAAAAAAATTCAGCTTTTTATTTTAAGTGCGCTAACTTGTTCTGTGGATTGTTGGGGGACTGCGAGCATCAGCGTCAGACGACTGCAAAGACAGCGCAGATCCATTTTGTCTCTATATTTTATAAATTGCAGCAACATCTTGCGGTTTGGGATACACAGGTAAGAGTGTAAATATTTGAAATGGCCACGGGGGTCATGCATCTTGGATAGCAGTGTCATATGCACAGCTGTAATGGCTCGCATCCTCACTCTTCCTCTTTCGGCGCTCTTCCCGTGAGGCTTGCTCACCTTTTTAACGTTTCAGCTCGCAGATGGGCCAAAAAAAAAAAAAGAAAAAGGTTCCCTTGCGTTTCATGTGGCCTCTGTTGAATGTAAAAATTTGTGACACAAAGTGGCATGGTTTCATATTTGTTTAGTGGCAACCGGCTCAATGCGCCAGCGTAATGGCACGGCTCCGGTAGCCAGATCACCGTAGGCGGTGCATCAGGGGACAACCTGGGATCACCGTGCTGCTGATTTATGCATGAACCATGTGCTCACTTTGCAGAGACAGACGGAGCTGACGTTAACAGAGGAGACACCGGACGGGAAGGCGCGCTCCTCTTTCTCGTGATGTCGGGGGAACACAGATGACAGGGAGGGGTAGGAATTACACGTTCTGATGTTGCCCTCGTACTGGTTACCTGCCTGTCTGAGCCATCTGTCGTGAAAAAGGGGAGGGGGGGGGACGTGGTAAAAGCAGAAGGGGCAATAAATGGACAACTGTATAACTAACTGTAATAAAAAAACATCCAGTGACTAAAACCTCAGGTACAGGCCAACACATGGAAATAAAAAATGCATGTTTATTCATATGAGGTGCGACATAGCTGTAAATTCCTTTCTTTAATCTCCTTTCTGATCAGTTTTGCATAGCTCTATTCTTTGGCTATGAATCCAGATCAGTTGGCAGTTAAATAAGCAAGAAATGTTTATATGAATGAGCAACAGGCTCGTACTTCAGGCTGCTCTTAACTTCCGGTTTATTGTTTGTTTGGTTTTGACATCACATGGAGTGGATGTCCTCACACGGTCATCTCAGGCCTTCTAAGCTGTTTATACCGAGGTTTTGCTGAACCCTGACCACTAGCCACATGAGAGAACTTTTTTTGCTGTTTTGGGCAGTCAGGAGCAAATCAAAAAGCCCCCAGTCACACAGGCCTACAGACTGGTCAGTGAGCCCATGGCAGCCACCCTTCACTAGGGAAAAGCATAGAGTCCTTAACTGACTGGCAAAAACCTCCTTGTGATTGCTTTGGTTTGCTAGCATATTGCTGCAGCCGCAGGAAGCGATTTCTTCTCTAAAAACACTGTCCAGCTGTAGTGAAACTTGCATGGGAAATGGAGAAAGTTTCAAAGTAAAAGTTGCATTTTTTGAAACATGTTGGCTGCAGCACTGAAGCATAACTCTGAAGGCAAACATCACACTTTTTCAAGTTGTACTACCACTCAGCTGGTACTTAAACTTCAGTACTTGGCAAGTATTTGGGTACAAGCATGAAAAACTACTTGCAACCATGGCAACCTGCTTGCAACCAAAGCAGACACGAGAAGAGTTTTGGTGCAGCGCCCACTTTGCAAACTGAGTTAAACCACTGCCAAAAAAAATCAGGGAATACATGTTTCCATAGCAACCACAGGTTTTATCATCTCCTATATGGCGGGCAACTCGTGATTGCGCATGACGTTACATGAGGAACTTCACTTCATGTAAAAGCAGCAGCTGCATGCTAATGAACAAAACAGTGGCAAACAGAATCTTCTGCTCGTGGGTCGTTTTCTTGTCTCTTTAAGAGACCTCAGAGTCACTGGCTGGTGACCATCTGGAAACCAACCGTTGCTGGAGGTTGTTGGAGTTGTTGGAGTGCAAGAAAACAAGGTTGCTCGTCAGTGACAAGGAAGGTGCACTCCATAACCCGCTGTGTGCTTACTTTGGTCGCCAGCAGATCGCCACAGTTGCTTGTAGTTGCATTGAAGATGCCAACCTGTCTGCAAGCACTTGCTCAGAAATAGCCAAGCGACAGTGAAACCTGAAAGTGCAAAAAAAGTGCTCACCTTCCACCAAGTAAAAGCTTCTTTTGAAAGATCGTGGCTACAACAGGAAGGTGGAGGTTTTTGGTGCGGCAGCCTCTTTGCAACCAATTTCACCCAGAGAAAGCCAGCAGTTACTCACCGAACAGTCAGGGAGTACACATTTTCCCCTAGAGATCGATGGTTTTTGGGGGTCACTGGCCAGTCTCTAGGCCTATGTGACTGAGACTGTAAAGAGATTTAATGATAAAGGGGCTAAATGGCTTATTTTAGACAGCACAAACTGAGGGGCTACATAGGTGGGCAGTATATAATCAATCTAGTGGACCATATTAGGTTCAGTTCAACTATTTGATAAACCTGTCATCAGGTTACTTCATAACCATATTGAGCCCACGATGCTGTAGGTTGCACCTCACTCGGTGCCCTTTACCTCTTTGTCACAACACTTAACTGCTGGTTTTAGCTGGTTTTACAACTAAAATGTAAAAAAAAATGAACTTTTTGTGTAGCCGACTTTCACTCTTACTGCTCAAGACGAGCCTTTGTGAGGCATGTGCTGGCATCATATTCCACACAGCAAATATTAACTTCCACAAGCTCCTTGAACATGTGGACAGACGTCTCATAGCAAATATGACTGTGAAAATAGATTTCCTCTCAGTGTCTCCTCAGATATATTCCTCTCTATATAAAAGAAGGCCTACCTTTTTCAAAGCAAGCCTCGCTTGTGTAGTATCAATTTAAACACACAAAATCTGCCTGGAAATCTAATCCCCTTTGAGCATCCCTACCCCTGTTTATCTTGACAGCGCGCTCCTTAACAGGCCGACTATCCATATTTGAAGACGCCACCGGCTGCGTAGGTAAAGATGGGAATTTGTAGTGACAAGGGGAGGGCAGCAGCACAGCAGAGGTACCTAAGGAAAGAGACAACCTCTTCCAGCGAAGGCAAATGAGCCTTGTCAGTCGGCAGTTGGTGCAGTAATTATAAAGGGTGCGGGGAATTTCCAAGGGATTCCAGGAGAATGGCATAATGGATAAAGCACTAAGAATTTTATAAGCCTGGATGTAAGCAAGTAGGAAAGGAAATCTAACGTCTTTTGAACTCTGTCTTTATATGCGGAAAGAGAAATGTGATTTGTGTTATTTACAGTAGCTGTGCTGCTAAAACGCTGTTTACCTGTCCTGTGTGAAGCAATTGGATCTTATTGTCCCTAATTCCTCCTCAATCAAAGGATTTTTAATAAAAAATTTACCAGAACTGAACAAATAATTAAAAGTGATGTAAAGGCTAGCTTGCCATGTATACTGTAGCCATAGCAAAGATATAGCACCAGTGCTCCAGTGACCAGTAGAAAACGCGACACTTTTCTAGGTCCTACAGTTGCAATCCAATCGAAATGACCTTATTTTATAGAAACAACTATGTATAGAAAACAGTGGTATAAAATATATACAATTGTTCCTTCACTTGAAAACAGAATAACATTGATGGAAAGAGTTACTTGCTCATTGGCTCTGATTCACTCCTCACATCTAAACCTAACCAATGATCACTCATCATGAGTCCTCATGCCAACCAAACATCTCCCAGTGGAACACCTCAGAGGTACTGTAGGGCAGGCTATAACATAGAATTCCTGTTAGGGTCCTTTCAAAGTAAAAGCCATCTTGAGCATCATGTGTTGATTTGTGCCAATTTTTAATGCCTAACACAACCTCATAGCAAGCTGTTAAAACTGTGGAAAATCTGGTGAATTTTTAGCTTACAGATAAAAAAAAATGCATTAAAATGTTAACAAGCAGCGACATTTTTTAATTATTACCAAAGTCAAACATAAAGGCTAAAATTACAAACTACACGTTGGATAATCTACAGAGCTGAGCTAGCTGTATAGATAAATAATTTTAGTTGCAGTCTTCAAAGTTACTTTGGTGCTGCTATCAGTCTGCAATCAGTTTGGGACTGATTGTAGTCGTTAACAACCACTTGCAATCGGTTTGTGATAATGTGGTCATTAACATCAAAACTACAGATTTGTTGCCATTTTCATGCAGAGAAATTCTCATTGATAACTTTCATTCAGAGTCCAGTCAGAACCTCATAGAACAGAAACAAAAATTCCTCCACAGATAGTAACATAGTTGCTGCAGGATGGCAATTCAACCGCAAAACGATACAGGTGGTTGGAAATTTTACTTTTATATGGGAATATAACCAGTAGACAAACCAGTTAGCAAGAAGCCGTCCACCATGTGACCTGTGTAACGGCATTGCGATCCAATGTGGTCGCCCAGAGGTTGAAGGTAATGCAGGCTCAGCCTCTGGGCTCCAACAACTCGCCACTGGTGGCCAAATGCAAAAAGTGTAAACACAATCACCAATTTTTCCTAGTTGTAAGCAGGTTGCTGTCCTATTTTTGCTCAAGTTTGACTGAGCCATTAGGTGAAAGTAGTGGGAAAGATCAAGCCAAGAGTTAAAGGGTGAATGTAAAAAGGTAAAGGAACCACTGTCATAAATTACCACTATTGTTGTTGAATATTGCCTCCATAATCTGGCAGAAGCACCTGCTTTTCTAACCATTTCTCCTGTTCACTGCTCTTCCAAACATGAAAAAAGCAGCACTGAGCAGCTGATGCTGTCATTGTGGTTCTAACATTACTCTGACAGATCGCTGAAATGGATGGGGATATATCAGACTTGCAAAGGACCTTGGTTTTAGCTGCTGTTAAAAATGCAACACAACTGTGTGTTGTAATCTCTCTAAATAAGTTATTTTCCTCCTGTTTTCTGGCTTTATGAGTGCACACGCTACAGTAGGTGTGTCTGAGATGGGTTTTTTTTTTCAAGAGGAATCAAGATATTCACTGTATGTTATTGCTTTGGGATCAGGGATTTGCAAGTGATTATATCATATTTTAATAAAGACAGTACAATCATCGAGAGGCACACGCGCATGGATAACAATTACTGCAGAAAAACTGCAAAAAAAGCACACCTGTTCTCTGTTGTCTTGTAACCAATTTGTTTAATTCGAAACATCGTTTCATTCTAAGGGAAAAACTAGTTATGAGAGAGCAAAGTGTGGGTATCTTCTTATTGTTTGGAACAAAATTACTCCAGCTAAGAAGGTTAGAGACTACATTAAATGAGCTTTTACAAAAACAAAAAGGATGGGGTGCAGTATTATTGTATAGGCTTGTGATTTGTCAGGATGTTATGGTGAATAAAACCTTCAAAGGGGCTAGTCTGTAAAACCTGCAAAGATGCCTGCATCAAGGACTTGTTAAGTGAATTTCAACAGCACAGCGTTCATTGGAGAGTTTTACTGTCCCTCAGTGATCCAAATGCTGCTTTAGAGACCTTGACAGCAGTAAACTAAGGGGGTGGAAAACACTGGTTTCTCTGCATGTTAATCAAGAAATTTAAAAGGTGTTCAACATTAGAGTATTATATCTTTTATCAGCAGTTTGAAATCCCAAATTCCCCCCGCAGCAGTGGTTGCTTTGAAGCACGCAAACGTGGTAAACATACGTGTCCTCCAGCTGTAACGGTGTGTTTCTTCCTCCTCCTGCAAATGTTTCCCCAGGCCAAAGCTGTGAATGCGGATTCGCTCGCATGCACCTTGTTAGAAAGTGGTTAAAAATGAATTACACGAAAGCTAGTTGTTTACCTAGATGCTAAACTGGCAAGCAGATCTGAGCCGTGCACTTGAGGGATTGTGATTTCCTCTAAGCTGAAGCGTACTCCGTGTTTATTCACCCTCCGGAAACATTCATGTATATTTGAGTCTGGCAGTTACATCTGTTCAGGTATGCACCGCCTCGAGCGGCGGCGGTGAAACTCGCACCTCCAGACCTCCTCGCCAGCCCCCTTGACCCCCCCCCCGCGCCATCCCCGCCACCCCCCCCCC
>VOQJ01032040.1:2550-23201 GCA_015052665.1 Apistogramma diplotaenia
TTTTTTGAAGGAGTTTGTATTAGAGTCAGAAGCATTTTAGTGACAAAATAAGACTATGAGATATCAACAAGAGTCAGTGTAAAGAGCAGTGCAGAGAGATGAATTAAGGAACGGTACATTCACTTGTTATTAGGCCAACATAAGTGTGTCATGAGGTGTATCTCCATTAATCTTGGCCAGGGTTAGTTTTTGACTATTGAAAAAATATTTGGCATACTGAGCATATGATTTTTTCTTCACATCATAGTTAAATAGTAGCAACTATGAGATTAATAACCCTAGTGTTTGGTTACTCCGCATACATTATATACATTTTCCACACTATCATTCCATTTAGCATATAGACATTAGATTACATATTGTAAAACCCCTTATTTTCCTTCTCTCTGTTACAAATAGTGGAACAAGTTGTACCAAACTTGTATTTTCAGGTATTTGGGAGATTCTGGGTAGTCTGACTCTTTATTGATTTCTGCTGAACAAATGAACAAGCATCTCTATCACTGATCCCACCCTCAGAGACTGATTTATACAAGCATCATCCTGAAAACAGCGGCTTTTTCAGGGCATCCTAAAATCCCAGTGGAACGGACTGCAAATTGTACTGACATTTTATTGCTTGTTTACTTTATTTCTTTCACTGCCTACTTAATTAAATCAAAGGAGAAATATTACTGTAAATTCCCCTTGTGGGATCAACAAAGTATTCTTTCCATCCATCCATCCATCCATCCATCCACCCACCCACCCACCCACCCACTCTCTTCCTCTGATCCGGGGCCAGGTTGCAGGGGTTCTCTCTCAGCCATCTCCTCCAGCACGTCCGGGGAAACACCAAAGCATAAATGCCGACTGGATGGCAAACTCCCACACACACTCAAACCCTTGAGAGAATAAAGGGCCGGTCCAACTTCCCACAGCCAGGACGAAAACCACATTGGGGAGATCACATTTGGCCCAGCCACCAAGGAGTTGTTTAGCCACCTCAGTGGCCTCGTCCCCAGTGATGGATGAGTCCCCCTCGTCCCCAGACTCTGCTTCCACTACAGAAGGCGTGTCAGTGGGATTAATGAGGTCCTCACAGTATTCCTTCCACTGCCTGACTATAGCCTCAGTTGAAGTCAGCAGCATCCCACCCACACTACACACCATATGAGTAGAGTTTTCCTTTCCTGAGTCACCTGATGGTTTGTCAGACTGGAATAATGTATCTGCACTGAGGTGAGCCCAACTATATATCTCTCAGCCTCACACACTAGCTCATACTTCTTCCCCACCAGAGAGGTGACCAGCCACAACAGCCGGGGTTTGGTCCACCAGGGCCTCCGCCTTTGGTCACCATCTGACACACATTGCACTGGACCCATACAACACTGGGTTAAGGCCACCAGATGCTCTCCCTCAAGCTCCCACCCCATGCCTGGCTCCAGGGTGGGGCCCAGTAATTCTATCCCAGACAGGGTAAACTTTTGCCTTGATTGTTCTTCCATAGGGGCCACAGGAATGGAGTTAATGTTTTCCTTTTGATGAATATTTAGTTCTGCATGTTCTTCATGTAGATGAGCCTGTGTGCCCACCTGAATCATTTCCATACACTTTTGTGGAGTAAACTGTACTGTATGTGTAAACACACTTAGTTTTCTTACCACTTACATAAAGTAGTCAACGGAGCTTGGATTAAAAAAGTATACAGCTAGCACGTTTAGAAATACTATGTAAATAAAGTATCCCCTGCAGTCACACTGCACAAGAGTTGCAGTAAATTCATCAATGGGGTGGGATTTCTGAAATGGCTTCCACTGTAAACCCACTGTGATATCGACACATATTGTTAGAAATAGCTTTTTGTAAATAAATCACTCCAGCCATTACAGACAGTAAGTAAGATCATACTATTCAGACTTTTCAATGTATTTTAATTGGCGAGCCAAGAGATCACAGCATCATCTTACAGTATCTACTATTGAATCACGTCAATAAATGCGTCCGCGCTGTAGAAATGGGATTGCTCCACACAGCAATCAGTTACTGATTTTAAAGCATTTATCACTTTTACAGGAAGCTTTTTTATATCTTAGATAAGCACAGATTTAAAGTGGAGGAAAACAAGAAGAAGAAACAAAATGTTATTGGTGAAAGAGAGAAAATGTTATTTGGGAGAGCACCTGGCTGCGTGGGGTCAGGAGTTCAGGGTCTGTAGCAATAGAGCTAGCAATGATGCTAACATTGATCACCAAGCTGATTGCATCGGGTGTTTATCTGAACTATCCTTGTTTTCTTATCCGCTTCCTGTTTATTCAAACTACATGTTACATTTCAAGGGTTTAAGGAAAACAGACACACACAAAAAAAGCAAAAAAGACATATGTTTACTGTTTACTATGTATAAAAACGTGCTAGCACACATGACCCTCTTCAGGCTTCATTTACCCCGGTCTCTGCAGACCTCGAGTGTGAGTTGGGTCAATGAAATGGTTAATACACGCTGTGTGTGTGTGTGTGTGTGTGTGTGTGTGTGTGTGTGAAGCGTGTGTCTGTGTTTATGTGTGTACATGATTACTCACATGCCTGAGCCATAAATTTGTTTCCATGATTTGATTCACCTCATCCTGCGGAGACACAGAAGAGAGCTTGTTAGGCAGCAGAGCTGAGTGTGTTTCTGTGTTTGTGTTTGTGATAGAGAAACTGTTTTTGTTTCAGGATGCTGAAGTCACTACAAGTAAAGAGCACATCATTTGGAGATCTATGAGATATCAAAAAAAGCATATCTATCAATAAGTACCTGCAACTATTTTAAAGGAGATTGAATTTATTTTCTATTCTTTGTCCTCTGTTAGATATGATTAACTGAGAAGGTCAGCTGTGAGCATGTCAATAATAGATGGAAAGGTCCCAGAGTTCACTTCCTCTCTACCTTGCCCCCTTATTCACTTCTGATTTGCAGCCTTGAAATGTTCACATTTCTAGAGAATCCACTTACAGACCCACTTACAGACCCAGCCAATATACAAACACACAAGTGAAAATGTGCACAAAGACACATGCAGAGCAAGCACACACTCACCTTTAAATTAATCTCACCTTGCCGAGCAAGCAGATATAACTACATCACAGTCCAGTGTGGAAAAAGGTTCCTGCTGGCAATTTTCTCCTAATCTCTGGATTTTCGCTCTGAGGTGAAAACCTCTTTTCACTGGGGCATGTGCAGCAGCCCCACCTCCACCACCAGCATTAAACTTAACACTGCCAAAGCAAAGCAGCGCTGTATAACAACACCGTGAGACGTTTTCGGAATCCGTGAAATTGAACAGACTGAATAAAGTCTGCATTCACTTTCCACTTTCACTTCTCTCGTTCCGCAGCTCATCTCTGCGGTTTCAAAGGCAGGAAATGTGATCGAGATGTTCTTGGAACGACAACTCAACCGTTCACACAGATTCTTTATTATATATTGTGAGATAAGATGAGATGTGTGAAACTGTGTTTTGGACAAATACATACAACAAGACATACAGAACTGTGCTTCAACATTATGATGCAGTCTTGAATTCCTGTGCACACACACACATACATTCACACGTGTGTGTATCAGGGATGCAGAGCTTACAACTTTAACCAGCTGGGAGATGGAGACCTCAAATTCCACAGTGACTGGGTCAGAGACATTCTCCACCGGTCTGATGAACTGGTTATATCGTCTGAACAGCTTCCTGAAAAGCCGGTCCTCAGCTTTTGATGAATGGCACTCTGAAGGTGAAACAAAGAAGAGATGGGGAGACGGTCTCCTTAGCGACAAATTCAAGTAAGATAGAAACAGGTCCCCAAGAATGGAGCAAATTCAATGAAATTCTAGCCATTTCTAAGATGCAGCGATTGTCTGCAAGACTCACACTGATCAATCAATCACAGTTGGCATCCACAGTAAATTCTAATCAGCTCAAGTCATTTAATAAGCTTTAATAAGGAACTGACGGGAGGAAACGCATATCAGACTCTTCTGAATTTTAATACAGCATCACATCAATAAGCCTTTTTCATTTTAAAATCTGTGTTTTATGAAATTTGATGAATCATTTGTGAAGAAATCTCTTTAGATTACAACTTCTCTGCTTAGATCATCAGAGTAGGAAGTCTGCTTTGAACAAGTCTGTGACATGAGATAACCTTCAGTGTGTCTGAGATGAGGTAAACTGAGGCACAGCTTCAAAGAACAGTAAGTAAGGAAGCCAAGAGCAGAAATATCAAGTTTCAGCTCTTTCTTATTTTCCTAATTTCTTTAAGATTCTTTAAGATCCCACAAAAGGGAGAAAATATGACTACGGCTATTATTTCATTAAGGACATGGATGTCTCACACCGGCCTTCCACCTTATGTTGAGCAGCATTACAGCTTTCAGTCGCACTCCATCACCTTCTTTCTAGACTGACTGCCTTCTTAATCACTGTTCATGTGCCCGGCCTGCAGCTTGGCTTTCCAGTTCAGATTCCACTGACAGAGATACGCACAACAACACAGTAGAGACTTCAGTTGAAAGAATGCATAATTTCCTTGACAACGGACAGCAATAGTGAATTTTGATCTTGTTTTTGCAGGTAGCTTCAAAAAAATCTATTTTTTAACAATACTTTATTAAATCATAATGTTTTATCTCACTGAACCTTTTTAAACACTGTTTGCAGCTTGTTCTCACATTGTGTGTCTCAGCTTGTGGTTACATTGTTGCCTGTGGTTGCTGTATAGAAAACTTGCTTATGTACATATCAATTTCCCAGTAGGTTAGCGCCACGTAAGTCTTGAACTCATGGATAATTTATAGCGGGGTTTTGAGCTTTGCAGTGCAACATGGAAGCCTGCTTCAGTGCAGTTTAAACTCATATTGTCAGAAATCCACTGAATTGACCTGAATCCATTAATGAACTAAGCACTACAGGAATTTATTGTGAGGGAAAACAATTAAATTGGATGTACTTCTGCCTGCCTGTGCAGCACTGAGGACAGGCATTACCATATCGAAGACATGCCAGAATAAAACCAAATTTAAGCTCAAATAAAAATGTAATATCTAAATGAAAATAAATAACTGTGACAAGCATGTCCTCTTCTCCTCTCCTGAATAATAGTAAATATAGATGGGTAGGTGCTGCAAGCTGTCAGGGTTCATCCCTATGAGAACATGATTTATTATAATTTACCTATATATAGGAAAGTGTTTGTCAGGACTGCAGCTTTAAGTGCTGTGTACCTAACCATAATATGAAGAGCCTTATTTACTTCCAGGAAGGAACCTTGAAGGCCTACGGCACAGTATCAGTCTGTCTATTTAGTGGGAAATGCACAGCAAGCTATTTTAGCATAGTGCAGAGGAGTTGCAGACTGCAGCCTGAGGACAGGAGATGAAGTGCTGAAAGTTTTTTAGCGCATGTGAAAACAGAGTTGTGTGAGGAGTCTGGAGGAGCTGCCATTTCTTTAAGCTGGTTCCCCATTCAGTATTTATGTTCCCAAGTTCTCCTCGTAACGTAAAAACCCTGGACTCCCACAGACCTCTGAGTCTGAGAACTGAAGCCTTAAATCTGCATTCTTTGTTGTGGCCACCAGGGGCGATATATTTGGTTGTAAATAAAGACTTCTGGTCCTATGTGAGTCTGATGGAGAACAGCTTTCTGACTTGATCTCTATAAGCACACGCGTGTCATCACAGACGGACCTCTCTTGGCAAAAGTGAAAATGCTCATTTTAAAGCTTCGAAATAGGACTTTGCAAAGCAACGTGTGATGTCTCTGCAGCTGCTTCCATCTTTAATGCGGCCCATGTGGACTCCTCTGGGTACAAGTAACAATGTTAATGTTTTAATGTGATTCAGGACTGCAACAAATTCAAAACATCTTGAAACTAACCAGTACTGCACAAAAATTCACCCATGATCAAAATCCATTTGTGTTTAAAGATTTAATTATCTCCACAAGAATTACAATAACCTACCACAACACTTTTTACTAGAAGAGTGTAAATGATGAACTGGAATAGAAGGTGTCACTTCTGTACACCTCCAATTTCTGATCAAGTTAAGCCACTTTCCTGTTTCTTGGCCATGCTGCTGGCAGAGAGTTACTGGCACGAGACAAAATCAGATCACATTTCTTCTTGGCATGATGAAAAAAGACCAAATATTGACTGAACATGAATTTGTTTGGTTGTGCTGCAAACAAGATGATGTGCTAGTTGTGTCTGTTTTAGTTCTGACAAAGCCTCCGCTTAAGGAGGGTTCACTTCACTCTTACCATCAGCAACCACATCCACAGACTAATCCAGCAGAACTCGAATCTTCAGTGGTGTAACTTATAATCTAGAATTTATTTTAAAGACTCCATTTAGTTCGAAGATGAATCAGTTACAGGGGCTGTGTGAGCGGTGCAAGTTTTCAAAGTGAGCTGTATCAAAGCAATAAGTTTAAAGTTCCCCACACAGCTTGCTGCCTCGAAGCCAGCTGAGTCAGATCATTTACACTCCTGCAGTTGGTGGGGATGATCACCCACTCTACATCCTTCAAGACCCCCTGGTGCTCTTAGAGCTGTCACACAGAAATCCAGCTCACTCTCACCATCACCCTCTATAAATATATCTAGATCAATACCACATTCTTCTCTGCAGGGCAGCTTGAATGGGGGGAGAGACGATGCAGGAGAGAGTGGATTAGGAGGGGAAGGAGCACAGATGGGAAGCAAATAAAGCAAGAATGGAAAAACTAAAACAGTAGATAAATGAAAACACAACAATTAAAAGGCAGAAGACAAAGAGGAAACTACAGTTCAGGAGAACTTCTAAGAACTTGTCACCTCAAATACACAAGCAGATTTTTGCCTTGAGGTGCTTCATTATTTATTCCCTAAACTTTTTATAAATGCTATTCTCATTTGGCTAAAAGCAGTCAAAATGACTTTGGGACTGATCTCGTAATTAAAATGGACTTCTTTGGAGAAGTTCTTGAAATCCTTATGATGAAACTTTGCTGACCTTATTACAAGAAGATCCTTTGCTCAAAAGCAGAAGATAACCCCCTTCATGCAGGCAACAGTGACACCAGAAACCTAGCTGGTGCTGAACCTCTGATGACAGCCCTCCAGAGAGAACAAGAGGAGTTCAAAAAAAAAAAGAAAGAAAAAAAAAACACCGAGACAAGGAGTGGAGAGAGTGAAGAAGGGAGAGACAGACTGAAAGCAAAGCCTTCTTAAGATGTCACTCAGAAGATTATATGAATCCAGACTTCATAGCCTTCTGTCTGGTAGCTACTTACTGTAGCATGTGCTAATGCTATGCTAAATAGACTTTAAAGGAGCGTGGTAGCAGACACCTCACATCCAATCCAAAAAAGGAAACGAGTGCACAATGTTGATGCCTATAACACAAAAGACTAGTCTAAAAAAAACACAAACATAAAGGTAGGATCTTTTAATTGAAACATAAAAGAAAGAAGCATATAAAATTTGCTTGACTAAAAAGAACTGTCACAGAGCTTCCTCCACTTGTTAGTATGATTATAAAGGCAAAGCTGCTCTCTGCTGCACGTCCACCGACGAAACCAATTCTTTGATCAAAATCCGGCACTTACATGCTTGCTCACTTACACACACACACACACACACACACACACACATAAATGTCCACATTTTACTTGGTACGGTGCATTTCCCATTGAAAATTATCTACCAACTTTCATCCTGCATTTATCACATTCCCCCTCACTCCCCTGTTATTAGTCACAACTTACCAATATTTCTTTCTTTTTTTTTTAATGCGCACTGTATTTTTTGTTTTGGCCTTAATCCTTAGCTGTTATATTTAAACTAATTTTAGCATAACTGCAACTGAAGTAGCTGTTGGCAGAACTAAAAATACATCAGACAAAACTGGAGAAGTTACTTTGTTGCGCTCCAGAAAATATCACACAGTAATCTGGATCCAGAGAACCTGCTCAGTGCAATGACTCACTTCATGCATTTCCCAGCATTCCAGAAAGAGATTAAGCTCCACCTGCCAGAATCTCTGTCAGTCAGTAAGGATGCAAAAGAATACCAGATATTAAATTTGAGCTGTAAAATAAAGGTCATCAGCAAATTCTTGTTTATTTTTCCTCCATTAAAACATCTTTCTATTTAATTTTGCCCCCACCCTCCACCAGTTGTCCAGCCTACACCTGCAGTGACACCATGCCTCAGTTTACTGCAGCACAGCTTGAATAAGGCAGCTCCAGTATGATACCACAAAGAATCGGCTGCCCTGATTACAGTGAGGTCAGCAGCATGGACTCAAAAGTACATAATAAATTTTTCATGTCAACATGCAGAATCTGTCATAACTCATTTAGGAAGCTAGTTTCTTGAGCTATAGATCCCTGGAGATACTTAATGCACCCAAGATGCAGTATGCAAGTTTTGAGATAAACTTGCATACTATACAAAAAAAAAAAGAGGTGGAGATTCCGGACAATGATGGTGAGCAGTGTGAGGAAACAGGAGACAGGGTGGTGAAGAGGAATACCAGACAGATAATGCTTATTGGAAAAGAAGAGGCAGTTTTATTGGTGTGAGAGGCTGGTGGAAGAGTGAGAGCCATTTAGCTTTCAATCTCCCCTGAGCATGCAAATGCTTTTAAAGGAGAGAACGAGAGAGGAATGGAGAATGATGAGGGTTCTATTTTATGTACAGTGCTTATTTGGTAAACACTGTATAAAGCTGAAGTGTTTATTTTTCTTGTGTGCCAGTAAAACTGAGCCGAAATGCGTCGAATTCAACTGACAGAGATTAAATGGGAGTGGAAAAGGAGGGAGAGGGGATACAAGAGGAAAGGCAGACGATGACAGCGAGAGAACCTGAGAGATTTGTGAGTGGGAAAGAGGTGAAGTCACAGAGAAGTGAGAGACAGGTGCTAAGAGCCCAGGAAGATAAGATAGTGGAGCAGGGATTGCATTTGTGTGTCCAGTAAATGGAATTCCGGGAGTGACGTGACTGATGCTTTTAACAGCGTCACTGCTGCATTCAGGAACAACGATTTGATTTGATTTGTCTTTTTTTCTTTCACTCTTTTTCCAACTTTTTTTTTTCCAGCTGATACTAATTTTGGTCAAGTTCAGCTCTATTTGAAGGCCTCATGACATTCATGCAAGACTGCACACATTTCGCATTTCTCATCCGTTTTCAACTTTTTTTCACTTTCAAAATGAGCAGATCCAAGAGAAATTTCCCTCAAGGCACGCTCACACAAAAAAGTGGGCTACATGAATTTGAATATGTTTCATGTTAGAGAATCACTCAGCCCTTGTAGTTCAATATCTCAGTGGTCGTTTTCTCATTGTAGCATGTGCATTTTGTCATTTTAGGTGTGAATGAGTCCCTGACCAGGAACACAAGTGCTCATATATTCTTTTCTCTGGTGGTTGGAGAAATGTCATCTTCACTTTGGGCCAGAATCAAAAAACTTAAGACATATTGAGATGCCATTCTTTGAGGTGGGCAGGATGTGCTGTATATTTAGCTCAATATTCCATTCGAAACAGTGTAATTTTTACATGTAATGTTTTGTTTATGCTTCAGAAAAATCACAAAAAGGTTTCCACTCTAAAAGCTGTGAAGTCTAACGAACCTTTATGAAACAGCGAGGGCTGCAACATGAGGCGCTCTCGCACATTTATCTGTGACTCAGTACAGATTTAGCCACGCCCCCTCTGCTCTGTGTTCTGCGCTATAAATGCTACCATGATATAAGCCTTGTTACCACACAGCTGCACTCATGCAGGCAAACACACACACATACACACACACACACCTTCTCACCACAGTTCACTGACCGGATCATCAGTCATGCATTCAATTACATTATGAGAGCAGCCTCTGTTTGAATACAAGGGACAGTGTTGTGACTATATACAAGGTGAAGTAACACACAGTAGCAGCACTACTTAACTCACCAGAGGCAAACTAAACACTGCTAATGTTTACAGTTTGTGTTTGGTCAAATATATGGATACAACTGCAGCTAAAGGTTCGCTTTTATGTTCACAGCTTTTAACAAGGATGATTTAATGTCAGGAATATTGACCATTGTCACAAATCACTAAAGAGCATTACCGCTCCTAATTTAGGATTAGGGGCAGCTGTGGCTCGGCTGGTGGAGCAGGCTGTTTACCATTAGGAAGGTTTGCGGTTCGTTCCGAGGCTTCTCCAGTCTGCATTAGGCAAGATACTGAAGCTACTGGTGTGGGACGCGTGCATCAGAGGGTTTGTGTGCATGTGTATGTGTGCGTGACTGAGAAAGAAGGGTGGAGAGACGGATAAAAATGCTTAAAGTGCATAGAATAAAGCACTGTGTGAACGGGTGAATGTGGCTTGTAGTGTAGAAATGCTTTGAGTGCTCAGGGAGAGAAGAAAAGTGCTATATAAATACCAGTCCATTTACCAATAAAGAAGTTTGCAGTCTGATAGTGTCTCCGAACAGAGTGCAAACTTTCTACAGGCTAACTGAACAAAGGGTCAAAAGGACTGCCCGTTAGCCAGTTTTGGCTGTAGATGGTGCTGACACAGAAACGGAAGATGCATAAATGTATGTGTGCACGTACTACGAGGTGACTTCATCATGCTCAGGGAATCTTTCTGTTATCTACATTCACTTACCCTAACACTGGTAATCAGCATGAAAGCTGGATATCAACTTGCTAAGTTAACCCAATCTAGGTACAAGCACATTCCCATAAAAAGGTTGCCATTGGTAACGGTCTGACCAGCAGCTGAACAGGTTGAACGCATAATACAGAGTGAAAGCAACAGAGATACTCCAGATAAATCAGCAACGTGAGATAAAATTATGTACAGTAGTTTTCTATGAACAGAGCTGAACGAATGTACGTGCACTTCAACCACTTTGGTCAAAAAGGTTGGAAAACAGATACCATATTAATAAAGTTTAGCCGATTAAAAAGGCAGAAAACCAGAAAAAGGCCAGTTAAGGGAGTTAACACAATTAACAATATCACAAGTTTAAGACACAAGAGAATCTGATGGAGTATAAATAAGTATTTCATTCAATGAATTTTTAAAAGACACTTTTAGTTTTTATTCTCTCAGCTGCAGCCCAAAGAATTAATATACAAACAGAATTCAAAATGAGTCCACATACAAACTGAATCTAAGTTCAGCAAGTGCAAATAGTTGTTTTCTTTTCAGATCATACAGTACATTCATGCTCATAGAATAATAAAATTGTTTGGAGCCAATGCATAAATAAAGTTGCTTTTTTTATATTTCTTACTGATTGTTAGGGAAATGCAAAGTCACAGTGGCATCTAATGTCCATCACACTCCTAATAATTGCTTTCCGTTGGGAGACTTCAGACCCTCCTACTGCCTGAGGGATCTTCCAGGAATGGTGATGCTATTTTCCAGAGATATTTTCATACCTGTTGATTTCTAATCTGGAACATGATCTGCTCCTGAGCACCACTTGGTAGTACAGAAAGCCCACCGTTAACCCTGAAGTCACCTGGATAAGACTCCTGCTTCATAGTACAGGCTTCAGGTCAGAGGGGTGCAGTATGAAGCAACTTTAATGGGACAGTATCCTTTAATGATTAAACGTATCCCATTAAAAGTTCAGAACTCTAATCTTCATCAATCACATTAGTGACTGAACAGTGTAAATAAGCAATTAACTGGAATTAAAATGTTTGTTTTGCCACTCTGTGCATTAAATCCCAAAGATTAACCATTTTCTGCAGCATAATCTCATTTTATTTGGAACAATATTATATGATACTGTCTTATTTATTTAATTTTTATTCTCTATTCTTTCATGTGTGAAATGTTCCTTTTTTCTGTGAGTCCGCACAGAGCCTAAAACCCTGGGTGGGGTTTAAGTTTTTTCCTGAGCCAGCTAACTCAAAGAAAGCCTGGCTGTGCTGAACTTCCTTCCTGGGATTCACCTCAGGGCTCATTAGCATCACCACAGCCTGGGAAATATTTAGCATAATTTTTCAACATTAACCTTATGAATCAGCATATGTTTATAGAAGCTCTTTAGCACTTCATACCACACCTTTTTAGACTTGTTTTTGGATAGGGTTTGTTTGTTTGTTTGTTTGTTTGTTTGTTTGTTTGTTTGTTTCCCATTTTGTTGTGTTGTTATGAAGTACTTGGTGATATTAGTCTTGAGAGGTGCTGTATAAATAAAATTACTTACTTACAATACCTGCATTCATTTTAGATTTAAGCTTGTGTCAGATTGCTGTGGTCTGTGTGTTAATGTCTACTTCCTGTTTTGATTAAGATATTTCTCAGGTGTTTCGTTCCCTCGGTGATTCCCTTCTTGCTCTTTGCTTTGTCTTGTCTTTCTGTGTTTATCCTCCATTCTCAATTAAAGCTTTTTTGGTCAGTTGTCTTTTGTATATAGTGCTAGTCTGACATCCTCCACATTACCTCCCTTGTGATTGGCTGCTCCTCCCTGATTCTTTTCACCTGCTGTTAATTGTTTTCTCCTGCGTGTTCTGCCCTCACCTGTGTCCCATTCCCCTAAAATAGGACAGGACTTTTTGTATATATGGTCCAGTTTTGTTGTGTTCAGTTTTTGCTCAACTTAGTTTGTTCCTGTGAGTTTACTTGAGACTAGTTCTTATATAGTGCTTTTCTACTCTTCTGAGCACTCAAAGCGCTTATACAACAGCTTTTGTCCCATTGCTTGCATCTAAGGTTATTATTAACTATTAAAAAAAACTGTGCTTCAGATTTTTACTCGTTTGATGTTTAACTAAGCCCAGAGTCTTTCTTCAACCATAAACAGGTGTTTCAGGTTGCATAAACCTTTTTTGCTTTTGGGGTCGCAATCAAATATATTTGAAAAACCGAAGAAAGTCACAGCTTATGTTTTGCAGATGTATTTGTTACAGGACCTTGTTATGTTTATGATGAACTGAAAGCAACTTTGCAGTATATGAGTATATGTACGCCAAAGTTACAGTTATGTGCTGTTCAAAAAAAAAATTCCTTAATCTTTTTAAGATTTACTTTTTTTTCTTTATTTTTTATTTCCTTGCTATATATCTTTTTAATAGCATTATGTCAATTAAACTTCTGGAATTTTGATCTGTTCAAGTTCAGTAGCAGAGGGGCAGATAATGAAATTTACAGCAGATGCACTTAATAACCCTGAAAACAGGAATGGTGGAGGTCACTTGCATTCTTTCCTGCCTCATCTTTTCTGAAAAATTTTCACTCATTTTGCTAGCATCAGTGCAGGTAGCATGAGGATATCCTGAGCATGTGACAGACATGAAAGGATCTCAAGAAGCCATGGAGAATGCTATGCTGCATGCAACATCATCCAGCATGACTGGTTTGGTGGTGGGCCAATGATAGTCTGAGAGGCATAGCCATGGAGGGATGCACAACACCCTGACTGGCATTAGATATCAGGATCCTTGAATCCTTGGACCCACTGTCAGACCCTATGCTGGTGCAGAGGGTCCTGGGTTCCTCCAGGTGCATGACAATGCCTGGCATTGATGAGAGCATACAGGGAGTTCCTGGAGGATGAAGGAATTGATACTGACCCCCACACTCGCCCGACCTAAATCAATAGAACACCTCTAAGACATTACGTTTTGATTCTTCTAAAGCTACAAGGTTGCAGCTCAGACTTTCCAGGAGCTCAGTGATAACTTGTTCCAGATCTGGGAGGAGATCCCCCAGGACCTCATCCATCATCTCATTAGGAGCATGCCCTGACGTTGTCAGGCATGCACACAAGTACAAAACTACCATTGGAGGTTGCAGCAATGAAATTTCAGGAAAATGAGCTATCCTGCTTCATCATTTTTTCACTTTCGTTTTTGGGGTGTCTTTGAATTCAGCCCCTCTGTAGGTTGCTAATTTTCATTTCCACCACATCATTTCGTTGACCGTGACATCATTTCATTCCCAACACAGTACCCGGTCTATATCAGTATAAATATACAGCTTGATTTTTTTCCCCATTGAGATCTGATGTGCTTTCAAAGTGTTCCTTTAATCTTTTTGAGCAGTGTATATGAAACCTATTACATTCGTTATTTTTGAACATCTAAATGTTTGCCTGAGTGACTCAACTTTGGTTCAAACTACTTTTTGATGATGAGCTGTTTAATCAGTACTTAGGTTTTTGACCATTTAGGAGAATCTGCACTGCATATGGAGATTTGCAAATGTGTAGGTGGTCTCTGGTTTGTGAATTTGTAAAAACACAAGATTTGAAATTGTATTTTTTTTAAGTTATTCAATTTCACCAAGAAACGTGAAATTTTATCTGATTAGCAAAATGAAAATGTATTCCAAAATGTAATTAAACATCCCACACTGAAATATTCCTGTACAACAGAGGAGTTTTCAGGGGAAATCAGGAGCATCTTAGCACGCTTGCTAACTGGTAACTCAAAATGCTAGTTTCTTTCAGAAGCTCAGTGTCTTT
The DNA here is from genome assembly GCA_015052665.1 of Apistogramma diplotaenia. Taxonomy (NCBI): domain Eukaryota; kingdom Metazoa; phylum Chordata; class Actinopteri; order Cichliformes; family Cichlidae; genus Apistogramma; species Apistogramma diplotaenia. The sequence goes on from VOQJ01032040.1 coordinate 17,035, forward strand.
GGGAGCATTTATTTACAAGCCTCATTTATTTAAAAAAAAAGAAAAGCAGTTATTAAAATCAGTTACAATAGCAGATTGAGGCACAGGTTTACAGCCTTTTCAGCTGCAAAATTATTTAGATATAAACGTGCCTCCATATACCTGTACTGTACGTCACTGAAAATGGAGAGAAAGAGCATGAACGAGTGGGTCATGCTTGGAATAAAGAATGTGTTTATGGGCTGAGAAACCATAAGAAAGTCTGCCTGCCATCGTGTATAAATCAGATAACTGCTATTTATGCCCTTGGAGCAAATGTTTACATTAATGCTTTGAAATGCCGCAGCATAATTACCATCTCTGCATCTTTTCCATAGCGTGGCTCCAGGTCACATACTGTACAGGTTCTCTGCTCAGCTGCGGTCAGTGATTGAAATGCAGGGTGCATATCAATAATAATAATTCTTGCTTCCCTTTTATCATTCACACTTACATGGGGTCCTTCTCTCCTTTCCTTGATCCTCGTCTTAATGCCTTTCCTTCTTTCTCCCCCGCATACCCCTTTCTCGTCTTCCCTTCTCTCTTCTCATCCATCATCCTGGCTTTCCGCTATTTATTCCTTCCATTCCTCTTCCCCCATTCCTCCTTCTTACCTTCAGTTCATTCCTACCTTTACCATTTAATTTCTACTGCCTTCTCCCCTGCCTGTCTTCCTTTCTTCTATAAATCCTCTATTTGTACCTCCCCTTCCCTCTTTTTTGAACCTTCTTCTTATTCTTTCTGCTTCCCTCTCCTTACATCCATTCCTACCTTCAAACCTTCATTTTTCACCCACTTCCTTATTTCCTCATTGCCTTTCCTTTCTTTCTCCCTTCTATCCCTCCTCCATCCTCCCTCTCTGATTTCCTTGCTATATATATTTTATGAATTTTCCATGAACAAAGCTACTCTTATTTTTAAAAAACACAGTATTTTTTTTAATTGAACCAATTGTTTTCACACCTAGTTGAAAAGACCATAACATTTATAAGTTAACCCATATCACAGCTATCAATCCTCAAATAATCCATTAGAAGCCCTGAGACTTCAACAGGACAACTTTAAAATGTTCTCATTTCATTCTACAGCTATAATGTTTTGTGTTTAGCCTTTTCTACAAAGTACAAGAACAAATCAAAGATTAACACAACTTTTAATTAGCGCCGTAATTCGGGTGAAACGAAATAAGGTCATCAGATTAATCCAAAGACACACGCTGCTGGGAGGGTTTTCTATCAAACCCCTGACTGAAACTGTCCTGTCTGTGTTTCTGTGAGAAAAAACATTCGCACTGGCCTCGTTTAACAAAGTCTCGCTACCTGTAAACTGGAAAACAGATCCTGTAAACAAATTGTAATCTGTTTTGTTTTTGTGAAATCACACTGACTCTTCAAAACAAAATTAGCATTCATCAAAATTCATTTGCGTTTCCCCAGATTTTCTTGCATTTCATTTTTGTTGGCCTAGTTTACCTCGAGTCGTAAGAAAAGACCTTTGAGTACAAAAAATAAAACTCAAATCGATATTTTTGGCATGAAATCCGTTTTCAGGACGTTTTTGTTTTTCAAATGATAAAACTGAGAGAAAGTTTTGAGACGTAATATCAATGAACTGAAAGCACTGCAGGATGACAAAACAAGACAAAGTTGCTAAAAAGCGTTTGCGGGGAAATGCAGTTATTTCGCCAAATCGTCACAAATTTCTTTAGTTAACTATCAAGACACTGACGCGCAAAGAGTCTCCGCAAAGGGGCTCCAATCTCCTCGCCTGCTGAAAACCATGCAACCAAAAATCCCTTATTTGATCTACAGAATATACTGTATAACTATACCTTGGATAGACCCCACTTACCTTGCGCCTTCAAACCTACGAGAAGAAGCCACAAAGTCCATCTCGTCACAGACTGCATCGCTCCCCCGTGTCGTTTGGGGATCCTCTTCACTTTTTACCCTGAAGGAGTCCTGTCTCTTCACTGATAGAGATAAATAATATGAAAAAGGAGTGAAAATGCGCCTCTCTCCCCTGGTGTCGTCTGTCTTGCTCTGCCGGCGCGCTCCTTCCTGATATCATCCGAACTTGACTCCGTTCGTCCCTCCCCTACGAGCGCAAAAATCCCCTTTGGCGCATCCATACGGACTCAGCACAAGGAGGGAAACCCGTCCCAACATGCGCAAAGTGATCCCAACAGTGGCAGAAAGAGAGATTTCAGAGATCAAAGAACATCTGAGGCTAAAACGGGAGTGTATAACATTTAAACTCAAGTGCCACATGCACTGTGCTGTAGTAGTTTTTGGTGAAAATGCTCAGCGTGATATTGCCTCATAGGCTGTTTGATTAGATACAGTAGTGGTAAAATACAGCAGGCGATACTGTATCTCATTCCAACTGCTATGGATGGGTTAGAAAGTTGTACGCCAGAGGCGGACAGAATGATTTGTTTGTGAGAGCATGAGTTTCTGTAAGCGCTGTCCGTGGTGCTGAAGTGACCGTGTAACAGCAGTTTACTTTATTTCACTCTTCATTAGCCTTCACCACATTTCCTTGAATGAGATAACTTTTTTTGAAGCACATGTCTGCGTAAACCGATGAGTCTGAAAACAAGTGTTGCATTACTCCAGCGTTTTCCGCTAAATCCAAAACTGGAGCCAGACCCCCTTTAGCATGCTGTGTCTTCACCCAGCCACTGAAGTGCAGCACTGCGCTGTTCTGAGGAGGAAAGATTATCTGTTCAGAAGCATGCTTCCTGTCGTTTTTAAACACGCTGCTCGCATTATAAGCTCCCCAGGTTTCTGTTTACCAGCGCTGATTAAGTTTAATTTTAGCGCATGATTTTACACGCTTGGTTTGACGTCATCAAAGAAAGTCATTAAAGAGAGAAGGCTTAGCCGAGCAGTGCTGAAGTGAACTGAGCCGACACAAAAGCCTTGAGGTGAGTGCTGAGAAAGGGAGTGAGACACACAGCTGGGAGACGTGTCCGGGTACTACACACGCGAGCTGTCCACACCTGCTTTTGGACACACACAAGACACAAATATACACCTGCGCACACGATGATGGAGTGAAAAAGTTTGACTTGAAGAAGAGTATTATTTCCATATTAGCACCCAATAAACTGGAAGTAGGTCCTGCAGAGATGAATTATGCGTCAAACTAGGACAAAAATACGTTTTTGCTCAAAGGAATGTTGCCATCAGTGTTTGGCAGGGCAGTCCTTTTTACTTTATTTTAACACAATAAGTGACACTACATACATATAGTGTCACTTATGACACTATATATGTTTTTAAATATGCCCCTTTATTTAGCATCCAGGCCTATATACAGTTGTGTTGTTTAGTATCAGTGCATGTTTGCTGCCTGGAGTTTATTATGATTTAAAAATAGACTATATATGGTGTGATCAAAAATCTAATTCATATCAATTTAACCCAAACTACAGAAAGATGACTTTGTGAGACACAGTTAACAAAAAATACAGAGATAATCTGTGTAAAGCCTTTTCGTCACTGCATACACAATCGTGTGCATCACTTTCTATAGTTTAATATTGTGTTATATATTCATTTTCTGACACATCTTACCCATAAAGATTATGTAGGAAGAAGATGATTTTTTTCCCTCCAGTGTCTAAAATCAGCAGAAGCCATTGTGTCCTCCCTTTAGTCAAACTCTACCAGATGTGATGTAAATGTTCTGTGAGTACATGGATCATAGGTGCATGCATAAATGCTTGCTTATGCACACATGTAAACACACTTCGTCAGAACCAGCCTTTCATCCTGAGGCCATATCAGGATTCACAGTGTCACAATTCAAAATAATGAATTTCATATTTGGGAGCTGTCAGAACTGTCACTATCCCTTCATTTCAACACAAGCAAAGTCGTCAAAACATCGTGCATTTCTCCTTTTTTTTGATTTCTCCTGCAATTGGAAGGAATTTACTGAGTCTAATCCCTGCAGACAAGCGCCACATAAAAAGGACAGATGAAGAAAAAGAGAACAAGCACAACGGGGATAATGTGCTTTTGCTGTTGCTGGTGTCACCATCTGACAACTGCTGAGCTCACAGTGTGGCGTCATGACACGCTTGTCTTCACCAGCCTTATTAGTGAAGCAGTCTGGAGGAGGAACTAGGTGAGAATCAGTGTTTCTGCCAGGATTGTTTAGCATGAAGCACCATAGCTTGTTCCAGTGCTCTAACCCAGCCAATGTTTAATTCATGTTTTCCATAAAAGCTGGATGCAGAAGTCCACAAGCCATTAGTGTCATCCTCCTGTGTCCCTTCAGCATCATCCCTCCATTTTCACTTCCTCTCTTTCAGTCACCATCTCGGTGAAAATACTTTTAATCAATCATCCTCTGGCCTTCTCTTCATGCTTTTCTTCCCCCTCAGTCCTCTTGCCTTACTTGATTTTCTTTACTCCTCTCATTCCACAATTTCTTCCACCCATCTCTTTCCACCTTGTGCTTTTTCCTCTGCATTTTCTCTCATTCAAACAATGTACACTGGTGCCATCTCTCTTCCTCCAGTGAAACATAACACATAAAAATATCTGTCTCCCCCGCTACAACTTTTAGACCATCTTGAATTATTCACATTCACATATCTGCACCAAATTCCCTGAACCTGAGAAAAGTGCTTTTATTTTCAACCCTAAGTAATGAAATCTGGATGGCCCTTTTTTACTCTCTCTCTGGCGCGGTCGTCTTACCGAGGTGGATTTAATGGAGCAGAGATGATCGGGGATTCTGGAAGCTGCGTGGAGGCAGGGAGGTGGATATCATGTCTTGCCTATATTGTGAGGAAGAAATAACTGTATAGTGTGGTAGAGTAAAGAGGTCAGGACTGCAGAGAACATGGTTTTCTGAGAACTTTGGAGTTACTTTATCGAAGGAATCATATCAGCCAATCCCCTAAAACAGTAAACTTTCCTGCAATGGTCTGCATGCTAATTTGGTAGCTCTACAGATTCACAGACTCACTGAACAGTTCAGGTGTACCTGCATAACTGCTTGTTAATGCAAATAGCTAATCAGCAAATCACATGGCAGCAACTCAGTGTATTTAAGCATGTAAATACTCAAGACTACTTGATTAAGTTCAAATCAAACATCACAATGAGAAAGAAAGGTGATTTAAGTGACTTTGACTGTGGCATAGTAGTTGGTGCCAGATGGGCTGGCCTGAGCAGTTCAGAAACTGCTGATCCACTGGGGTTCTCTTACACAGTTGCCTTTGGGGTTTACAGAGAATGGTCCAAAAAAGAGGAAATATCCAGTGAGCAGCAGTTCACTGCACAAAAAAATGCTGTGTTGATGTTGAAATGGAAGTATCAGTTAAGTATTGATGCACCATTTGAATCATGTTTTGCCTGAAACACATTAAAATAAAGATCAGAAAATGATATAACACATTTCAACTACACAAAGCTGTTTTAATGAGATGTTTACCTGCAATATATTAAAAAAAGAAAAATGGTTGCATCTTAATCAAATGTCACTATCTGTGCCAACCAAAGCGATCTTGTACTTGAATAAAAGATTATAGGCTTAATGCACACACCTGCACATGCACACACCCACACACAGACATCTGTTCATTTGTTTGACTGAGGAAAGCATTAATTTGATTGACTCTGCCTACACAGATATAGAGCTCTACAAGGTGAGTGTAGTGTTCTGCAGTTGTATAGAAACCTTAGAGTATAACAGACCTCTAAAGGGACTGTTTATGCCAGCCGAGGAGCCCATACTATATAGTGGAGCCAAATGTTTGCTTATAGACAGAATCATGCTCATGCTCCCATGATTTTGTGCTGTTTTTGCAAAACTAATTTCCCCAAGGACACTAAAATGTCATATGGTCCGCTACATGTTGTCAAAAAAAATGGGTTAGCTTATGCTCACCAAAATTGCAGTGAGTCAAATTAAGGACAGTCATTTTTGCCCCCAATTTATATCTGTAAAAACTGAGCTCTCCAATTTAAAAGTCATAGTATTTCTCCCAATGCCACATTTTTCAAATGCACACACACACACACACACACACACACACACACACACACACACAACTCTGTCCCCTAGATATATGTGGACAGATGCATGTAGGTCTGTATTGTTGCAAAATAAGCATTTTGAGCATCACT
>VOQJ01032046.1:12066-24408 GCA_015052665.1 Apistogramma diplotaenia
ACCCTTCACACATGACCCTCTCACACACACACTCTCTCTCTCACACACACACGCACACACACACACACACACACACACACACACACACACACACACACACACACACACTCTCTCTCTCTCTCCATATGGGAATTTTTCCTGTGCACAAATTGGCAGAAATAGCTAAAAGCTGAAGTCATCATTCGCTGTGAAGAATGATAAATTGTCATGAATTGAGATAATGAAAGCGAGGCGGGAGGACACTGAGGAGACTGTTGCACATCAGAAAGGGGGCTATTGTGGAGACGGCAGTGATGCAGTCCTTTCAGGAAGGATGGAAAAAGAAGCAATTATCTGACTGAAGAAGACAAGATGTAGATTATAATTGTCACACACACACATCCTGTGTGAGTATACTGTATGTTCTGTTCCCAAAGAGAATAATTAAACAGTAACTTTACACTAGTCCCATCCTGGACTAGTCTTGTTAGTCATTTAGAGGAAGGAATAGCCATCGTCTGCTCTTCAACCATTGTTACAATCAGCACTGGGTGGCCTTCAGGCAGTTTCCTTGAGGAAAGGTGTAAACTGAAAATAAGGTAAAAGGCATTGCCTCATTTCCTGTTCATGAAAGAAACAGGCCAAATTATTTTTTTTAGACGACACTCTTCCATCGAATTTTTCTTGGGATCGACTGACTCCTCAAACGACACTGGCAGAGATGAATTTTTCCACTCTTGTGTCATCGGGTCTTACTGGTGTTGGCTGGAGGGAGGTTGTTTTAATAGACAACAGCTGGGGGATTACACACAACTCAAAGCGCTTTCTGCATGTGCGCTCAGGAGCTGTTGGCCCGAGGGGTCAGAGAGGTTGTGAATGCCGTCCTGAAGCAACAGTGTAAGCATCGAGCAAATGTTCACGCAGTGGTGGTGGTGTTGGTGGGGGAGTTAATGAGGTGCTGCAGTAATTCTACCCACAATAAAGTCTCTGACACACATACACGCGGGCGCACACCAAAGGCCCATAACCTGCTGTTGCAAGTGAAGTGGGAGTCATAATTTCATACATTTATGACATGTGACAGCCTACTGCAGCTTTCTGGACAAAGTGAGTGGATATGTAATGACTAGATCACTCGCTCTTTGTGTGCACGCTGTATACTCAGCATACCTCAGCTGGACTCCCATCGCTGTTGACCAGAGTTTCTTTCCATTGGCCTTCAGCAAATGGAACAACTGACTTCGCTATGCCTTCTTCTTCTCCTCCTTTTCTCATCCTATGCAAAGCGCACTGCCTAGAAACATCCATAGCAAACATTGTTTCATACTTGTAGTTCTTCCATTAAACAGTAAAGCCAGTCACCTCATATGTGTGAGGTTTAAATCAAAGTCCTGGACCAGCAAAGTTCCTTTGCTCTGTACTTTTTAAAGTCTGCGCACTGGTGAATATCAGGGAGTGATGAATACGTTTTAACACAAATGCTTCCATGCATCACTTTAAAGGGTTTCTCATCAGCCAGTTAAAGAGCACAGCCTGACACTAAATCAGCTGTTTCATCTCCATGTTTTACAGTCCTTGCCAGCGATCTATAATTAAAAGCAGCTAGCAAGTAGAGGAGTTTAAACAGTTAACGCGATATCATCTCAGCTAGCTTTGAAATTATGGACAGTCAATAAGAGGAAGTCTGTGAAGTTTTTCGACAAAAAAACAGCTGGAAACCACTGCTGTACATCAAAAGACTGTATTAGTTTGGACTGTCATCTCTTCTCGCTACTGTAAATACTGACCACTTCCTCTTCCTGCTTTAGCTGCTCCACTTATTAGCGTCGACAAAAGTAGACTGGTGAATAAGACTTTGTCAGAGTCACCTGTGGGACCCACGAATGAGGCGTGGGAGCCTTAAAGTTAAAACAAGTGTTCAGTGTCATTCAACAGCCGTCTTTTGACTGAGCCGAGGACAAAATTAGGCCTTTTGTAGAAAAGCAAACAGGGAATATGTGAACTAGACGAATAAGGTTTCAAGCTCAAATCAGGCCTTAAAATCTCTTATATTTGCAGCAAATTATCCAGTTCTGGGGTGCTAATGGTTGCATTTGACTTCAGGACAAGCAAGAGCTTTATTTGTTTATCCGAGCAAAGTGCAGCAGTTTCATTATGACTGTTAATTACAGCCTCTAAATCCAGCTAACCTTCATCTTTCCTTCCTTGTGCTCCTCTTATTTCCCGCTCATGTGGCTGTGCTGTAACAGTGAGTCTTTATGTGTCCACTGTAGCTCCACGGGTGAGTCAAAACCAGAAAGGGCTCATTCAGGAGTAACGTCTAAACACTGACTGCAGACCTCCATGTCTCCCTAGGACAGACAGAGAAGGAGAGATTAGGCTTTCAAGGGCCTCCAAAGCTGCCATTCAGCTCAGGGTCGAACAAGGCCAAGCTGAAGGAGCATCAGAGGGGCTTTGATACAGCTGTGCTAAAACAGGCTGACCTAAAGCACAGTCAGATGACCGTGTCAGCACATTCATTTGCTTTACATTTTCACTGGAAAATGCTGCAATAGGGGAGTTGATTTATTTCCCCTTAAATGTGTTTAACAAGCATTAGCAGCAGATAGGCATTAACAACAATAATCATGTAGCTCAGGGTGTGGTTGTTCATGAGTATTTACCCTCAAGTCTGTGGGTTTTCCATGAGAGAGGGATGAGGCAGAGGAGAAGGGGTGGAGTGAAGAGGCGAAGACAGAGACGTGAATGTAGGGGGAAGAGTTTGACTTTGAGGTTTGGATGTGACTGGGAAGAAATTCCCAGTTAAATTACTGACTGGCTTTACTGCTTGACTGGAGACCTCGACTGAGGTTGCCCAAGGCCTGAGTCTCACCCTGGGACACTCCCTATCTTTTTCTTTTCTCTTTCCCAATCTCCTTCTCCGCACATACACCTACTACTCCCAGATTTTTAAAATCCAGATTAAATGATAGACCTCGCTGAGCTGCAAAGTCAAATCAAGTTCTACCATACAAAGACAAATCAAACTAGATCACTGTCATCAGTAGATCCGAACCACAAGACACATCTTGAATGTGCATGACAAGCTCACAAAGTGAGTGCGTACAGCCGAATATCAAAGTGGTCTCGGTTTCCATTACGCTCACAATAGCCTCAGTGGTGTTTTTCAGCTCTAGCTTGAGAGGGAAGGAGGTTAAGAGAAGCTGTGTGGGAGAGGTGCGTAGCAGAGCTGCCGGCACCGGTCCAAATGTCAAACCAGCACCGCAGGCAAATGGATTTCCAGGGGGAAAATAAGGTCAAGTTTAGCTGAGCGAGGGCTCTGGAGCACCAGAGAACTCAGTGACCATCATAATACGGGCTCCAAAAGGCTTAAAAAGGCTTTCATGTAAGAACCGTACAAACTCAGTGACTTTCACTGAGGTAGCCTGCACACAAGTAGGCACAGAGCAACACTGGTGTTAACCTGTAACTCTGAGGGAGGTTTCCTCATTCAGCATCTATGTGAGGGTTTTGGTGGAAACCTGAACTACCCCTGCCTGAACCCTCTTTTGGCTCCTCAGGCCAGTTCTAGTTTCAGTCCACACTCGCTGGAGTGTCCAATGTTGATGGTTGAATAGCTTTTGTGTTTAGTCATTAAATGGAAACACGCCAGCTGCTTGAAACTGATGTTGCTCCCTCTGGCTACAAGATGCAAAAACACAGAGAGAAGTTATTTAATGTGCTTATTCGTGCAGTCGGCGTGGAATGTGTTTTCGTTGCAGCTGCAGGAAAACATCCTGTTCTCATATTCCCAGTAACTGAAAAATCAGGTGACACGTGAAGTGTTTTTGTGTCTGTTTTTAATTTTTGTCTCTGTACCAAAAGTGGAATTTCCTCGCTATATTTTGCAACACTTCTCATTCAGTTTCCTTTATTTCCCCCCTCCTGTTTTGCACTTCAGTCGTGGCTACAACAGTATGGCTACCTCCCCCCGGGGGACTTGAGGACTCATGCCCTCCGCTCCCCGAACTCCATCTCCTCTGCCATCGCTGCCATGCAGAGGTTCTACGGCCTCACTGTCACTGGGACCTTTGATGCGAACACCGTCGAGTGAGTATCAAACTGTTGCTTTTTTCTGTGTTTAGCTAAAGTGCAGCTAAGCTCAAACAGATTTGAGCTTACTTTGTCATGAGCGGAGTGCGTCTGCTGTCTATCAGGGCCATGAAGCGACCACGCTGTGGCGTCCCCGATAAGTTTGGTGCTGAGCTCAAGAGCAACCTGAGGAGGAAGCGGTACGCCATCCAGGGCCTGAAGTGGCCCAAGACCGACATCACTTTCTCGTAAGTGAGAGTCATAAAATAAATATTGAGCAGCCTACAATTATGTGTCTGTACAAAGGAATTAACTGTCTGTCTCGCCTTTTCAACACACTGTTTAGTATACAGAACTACACCCCGAAGGTGGGTGAGTACGAGACCCACGAGGCCATCAGGAAGGCCTTCAAGGTGTGGGAGAGCGTCACCCCGCTTCGTTTCCGGGAAATTCCCTACAGCTACATAAGGGACAAGGTGGAGGAGTTTGCTGACATCATGATATTTTTTGCTGAGGGCTTCCATGGTGACAGCAGCCCATTTGATGGCGAGGGGGGATTCCTGGCACACGCCTATTTTCCCAGCGCTGGCATCGGTGGAGACACCCACTTCGATGCGGCTGAGCCGTGGACAGTCGGGAACCAGGACCTGTCAGGTGAGGCTTGTAATGGATGGAGGGTTTTTTTTCTCTTTAGAAAATCCCAAAAACCTGACACAAGAAAAGCTTAAATGTTGGGAGTGACTTCTGACTCTGTTTTGCTGTCAAAAGCAAAACCTGGGCCACAACAGGCCCGGGCTCGTGCCAGTACACTCGAGGCAGTGAATACCTGTGTAAAAATGGAGCAGACACACACAAAGGGCAGCGTCAGCTCCTCGAGTCTAACACATCTTCACATGAGAGGCTGACGATTTTATTTTTAACTACTTGTGTGCTTTTGAGTCACTTGAAAATAAGGAAACAGCACTTGTTCCTCATTCTCCTGCAGGACTCCAAATCCTCCAGTTTTATGTCTAACACTTTGATCTAACTTTAAACAGAAGTAATTAAATGGTGCTTTGTTGTGGATGGTGTTTCAGGGAATGATGTTTTCCTCGTTGCGGTGCATGAACTCGGTCATGCTATGGGTCTTGAGCACTCTAATGATCCCTCAGCCATCATGGCTCCCTTCTACCAGTGGATGGACACTGAGAACTTTCAACTCCCAGACGATGACCGCAGAGGCATCCAGCAGCTTTATGGTGTGTCAGTCGATCATTATAATCCTACATAACATTAGTCACTATCAAGTGTTTTGAGGGGAAAGAGTAAACTGAAACATTACACTGTAAATTGCTGGATGAAAACAGCTTCCCAAAGATGGATGAAATAGATTTTTTCTAAACCCCAGATACAACGATCTCTTTCCTGCTATGAAGTTAAGGTTTGGTCTTCTAAAGAACTGATTGATGTCCTTACTCACAAAGGGTCAGGATCAGGTCCTCAGCCCCCACCTGTAACACAGCAACCACCTTACAACCCCCCCGAGCCTCCATACTCACCAGACAAGCCTCGCTTTGGCCCCAACATCTGTGATGGGCACTTTGACACCATCGGCATCCTCAGGGGAGAAATGTTTGTGTTCAAGGTAAAAAAGCTGCTTGGGAACGTTTGGACCATTTACATGTAAAATGCGAATTAGGTTGTTAATAATTTTTTTCTTTCAGGATAAGTGGTTCTGGCGGGTGCGTAATAACCATGTGTTGGATGGATACCCAATGCCAATTGGTCACTTTTGGAGGGGGTTGCCCACTCATATTAATGCTGCTTTTGAAAGGGAAGATGGGAAATTTGTTTTCTTTAAAGGTAAGTCATGCTTCAGTATATTGACAAACAAATTTTTTACTGTTAATATTAATGAAAAAAAGCATCTGATTGGTGCTTGCTTTTATCTCTGCACAGGGGACAGGTACTGGGTGTTCACTGAATCAAATCTGGACTCTGGTTACCCCAAGACTCTCAAAGAAATGGGCACTGGACTTCCCAAAGATCGAATTGATGCTGCTCTCTACTACACCCCCAGTGGACAGACATATTTCTTCAGAGGAAACAAGTTAGTCATCATCCGTTTTATGTGTGTGTGTGTGTGTGTGTGTTTATCATAAGCAGAACTATGCTAAGTTTAAATACTAGGTTATTTCTAGGAAAATCCCCTAGCGTCATCACCAGTAACAGATATGCTTAACTGTTGACCAAATGAGGTTAAAACATGTAAACTCAAACACTTTAAACATGAGAGGTCACCTACAGGGAACCGTTATGCTTGCTAAGCTTTTCCATGTTTACTACAGCAGTGGTGAATGGCACGTGTGAATATAGCCATCTACATTACTGCTCCTTTCCTGAGACCTGTTCCTAGTCTCTTGGATTCTAGAAGAGTTCCTGGTACTTGAGTGGCAACATACCTGCAGGAATGTTTATGGCTGTGCAAAAGTTAGTTCAGGTCTGTAAGAACAGTTCTCAAGGAAGAAAGCTTGAGTCTCAAGTCATTCTACACAGGTTAAAACTCAACACAAGTCACCTACAAAATATCTACAATCGGTTGAAGAATCAGGTCTTGCTTCAAGTCCTGTAGGCCCATAAAAGTCAAGTCTGTCAGGTGTGAGGTCAAGTTCCAAATCCTGGCAAGTTAAATTATTTTCAGAAGAAGGTAAAGATTAAACTGATTCTAGTCAAAGCAAGTTTTAAACTGAGAATTAAACCCAGACTCGGATCATTTAAGACAAGTCCAAGCGAGTCAAGTATTTAGTCTTTGAGACGTAGTCTAGGACAAGTGTCAGGGTACTTGGTGTCAAGTCATGCAGGTCCAGTGTCAAGTCTGCGTGTAAAAAGATTTTAAGTCTCTGAGGGCATTACAAAGGGAAGCTGTAAATCTCCGACTTGGAGGACTTTCAGAGTCCGCTGTTAGTTTTAATGAGTAAAGTCCAAGTCGAGTATGACGTCAAACCTTGAAGGAAGGGCCGACGTCAGCACACAAGAGCTCATGTGCAAAGTTTAGGTTAAGACCGACTGAATCACTAACATGCTGTTTTCCCCTCTCGTTTCCTGTTTAGTTATTACCGTTTCAACGAAGCATCCGCAACAGTTGACGAAGGCTATCCGAAATCTATCAGCGTGTGGCAAGGTGTCCCTGACAACATCAAGGCAGCCTTCATGAGCAAAGATCAAAGTAAGGGTGCCGTGTAACATTTATCATATCCTCCTGTGACCAGATACTTGTTGGGACACGTTGTTTTTGTTAAACTGAGGTTTCTTACATGTCTTTCTTCAACCCTTCAGCCTACACCTACTTCTACAAAGCCAACAAGTACTGGAAGTTCAACAACCAGGTGATGCGGGTGGAGCCTGGATATCCAAAATCAGCCCTTCGTGACTGGATGGGCTGCCCCAACGAAGACCCCAAGACAGACGGAGGAAGAGGTGGACATGACAAGGACAAGGAAAGGGAAAAGGAGAGGGAGAGGGAGCGGGAGAGGGAGAGGGAGAGAGAAAGGGAGAGGGAGAGAGAAAGGGAGAGGGAGGACAGAGACAGAACCAGGGACAGAGAGAGGGAGAGGGACAGAGAGAGGGAGACGGAGAGGGAGGAGGAAATCGATGTGAAAGTTATTGAGACGGACAGCAGCAGCGGAGCAGCGGCGTTTGTTCTGCCGTTGTTCCTGGTAGTGTGCGTGATCGCAACGCTGGCAGCCTTGCTGTTTTTCCGTCGTTACGGTACCCCGCGCCGGCTCCTCTACTGCCAACGATCTCTATTGGACAAGGTGTAATTAGAGGTGGAGGGGCAGGAGAGAGGAGAGAAAGAAGGTGAGAGAAGAAGAAAAAATGGTGGCGAATGTTCAACGCAGATACGCGAACACGAGAAAGAGCAGAAGGAAAAGTGTCAGACTTGCATTTTCAACTATTCTTACCACTTCCAGATTCCTTTTACTCTATCTCTCAACCACTCAGCCCCTCGGTTTTCTGTCTCCTCTCCTTTCTGCCTCGGCCGCTCTTCTTGCGGTTTCTGACGCCAGCTCATTGCTGTTTGTTTTAGCCTTTTTTCAATGTCGTATTTTTAGTTTTTGTCAGTCATCAGCATTTGTGTACTTGTGAATTTCCACTTCAAACCTGCATCTTCATCACGTCCATTCCAGCATGTTTCTTCGTGTCGGCAATCCCCTGGTTAATTTGCACACACACTCATAACTCATAACACATAAACCTGGAAACCACGGTGACACGGTCATTCGTGTTTCCTAATCTTGCAGTAAAGCAACATGTCAGGAGCCTGAAGGCACCATGAAAGGGAAACAACAGCTTGCATCCTCATGAAGCACGAGAAACACTTCTATCTGAGTAAAGCAATACATGCAACAGTGTATTTTCTTTTTTTTATATTAATGTCTTTAGCGTTATTATTATAAATGATGTTGTCATTACTATTATGACTATTACTATTATTGTTGTTGTTGTTGTCCACCATGTAAAGAATGTTTTTTTTTTATATATATATATTGTCATTAAAAAGTCCTGCTGGACAGTGACATTCAGTTTTGAAAGTGGCCTTAATTTTATATATGTGGGAACAGTGAATGGGGAAAGGGGTTTTGTATTCCTGAAACTTGATTGTTTTTTTATACCTTGAATCCATCTCAAATTAAAATAAATTGAAGACCTGAAAATGCCTCCTTTTTGTCATCGTACTTACTTTTGTAGTTTTCAAATCATGTTGCTCCATTATTAGTCAGGGGTTAGCTTAACAACAATAATAATAATACTAGTGTCAATGATAATGATAACCATCTAGCCTTCTCAATGAGACTGTGTGTGTGTACTCATAAGCTTTTCTTACCAAAATAAAGTAATTTCAAAAGGCTTTCTGTGCTTTGATCTTCACTTAGTTCTGACTGCTTCCATATGATCGTCCTCTCACCTGGACTCTTCGCCTTTACCGCTCGTATTGATCGTGCCTTGTGTGCATCTGGCCTTCCCCAGTCTTCCTGGACCTCCAGGTTTCTTGTTCCCCGACCGCACCACTCTGCGTTACAGGGGCTCGGAAACTGGCAAGCCAGAAACTGGGTCGGAAAACACGGACTGGATCCAGAGCTTAAGTAGAAACAGGGATGAAGATGACTGTATAAACCCGTTGCTGCACAGCAGGAAAACATATCTCAGCTATACAGTTAGAGGGAGCTGGTGTATGTGTGTGTGTGTGTGTGTGTATACTTATGTATATTTCTATTCAGATTGGAACTCATAGCCTCTGCAAGCATAGGGTGACAAGGAAAAGCATGCAAAATGACAGATCTGGAGCTGGGAAGGTCACAGAGATAAGTTTTTCACAGTGGCCTGAGGCGGTGAATGTGGTCAGTGCAGGTCCTCGCAAATGCAGTAATACAAGTGCGTACTCATGCATGTTCTGAACGACTATAAATGCCTTTACTTGTGCATTAACCACTGTGTTTGTGTGCACTCCCATCCAACACGAGCCAATAAAAGCTCAAACAGCAAATCTAGGCGTCTCCCCGCTCCTTAATTATTCCACTAATGAACAACTGCCACACAAACACGAGACTCGCTGTAAAGACGACTGAGTGCAAGAGAACGAGAGGTGGTGGGGGGTCAGTTCTTCTGCATGTTATGATTACAGCAACAGGGCTTTATGCACTTAAAAAGATGAGGTATTTTCCTATTGTGCCAAAAAGATTTAGGGCGCCCATTTGTCTCCAATTTTTTTTGCTGCAGTGTTTTGAAGACCCGGGGCTGAAGAGAGAAGTCACGAGGCTTGCTGGGGGAGGAGATGAAGGAGGAGTGAGGAGGGTTAAGTCACATTTGGAAGCCAGAGATGGAGCAGAATTCCATGCACAACATCTGGAATTCCAACTGCATCATGTGAGCCAGACACACAGCAGGATACGGCAGTGGGGCTGTGGGGGATGGGATGGGTTTTTAAGGATGTGTTTCATTAACTGTGTTTGACTTCACCCAAGTTGAAGATGATGAAAACACAATGAGCATTTAAGACTTAACAGTGGAGTTTTTTTTTTAAAGATTTCCTCCAAAGGGGTTCTAGCACATCTTCATACACAGCGTTTTTCTTGCTCTGCTTATCTCTGTGACCCTCTTCACAAGTCAGACACTGAGCTGTGGGTCACAATTTGATGGTTTCTCTCCTACCCAGCTGACTCTGCAGAGTGCAGGAGAAAAGAAGTGCTTCAGCATTATTCTTCCCCACAGTCCTCTTTTCTGTGCGTATGTGTGTAACTGGAGAGATTTTCTTCACTGTCTGCAAAATGACTCACTTCTTTTTCACAAAGCCCAACAAAAGACCACACCACAATGCCTCGGCCTCTCCCAGCCTTCTCCCATCCACATGCGCTCACATTTCACCCAGATAAATAAAAAAGTAAATCTTATTTTTTTTTAAGGCTGATCTACAAAATGCTTCTATCCATCCACCCATGCCAAACTCTATTTTCATCTCCTTCTTCAGTTCAGTCAAGTTTTTCTTTATCAGCAGATGTCATTTACAAGCTCCTTTTATGTTTTATGTTTCTCTGAGCTGGACGCTTCCTGTGGCTCTTACAGCTTGTACAGGCTGCAGGCTGATGAAGGCAGAAAAACTCCCAGACAGGGGAAGTCCTGTTTGCGCCTATTGTATCTCATAATAGCCATTACACCATCATTGCCAGCTCCCTGTTGAATGACAGAATGATGACCAACTGCATTTTGCCCAGTAACAAGGATGTGAGAAAGGTGGCAACTGGTGAGTAGCTATATAGGTTACACATGGTTTTCATTTGCATCAGTTCAGCCGCATCCTGCACGTACAAAACAAAGAGGCACAGACAGTCTTCTTTCCCTCATTGTCTCACACACACAATAACTGCATAAATTGACAGATAGTGGCAGTCACATCACTTCTCATTGCTACTCTTCTTCACCAAAGAAGAATGAGAATAAATCTAAGAATGAAACAGATTTGACAGGGTTAAGGTAGTTACTGCATCCTGCGTTTTCTATCATGCAATCTGATTGCATCTTATAGGCCTCGAGACCCCTCGGTGACCCGTATACCAGGGAAAATTTGCATTCAATTTAGGGGGGGGCACTATATATTTCTTTACAATCAGTTTCACCTTGCAACTGCCCGCAACCCTTTGCTAACCGGTCAGGGAGCGCTCTTTTTCCCCAAGAAACCGATGGCTATCAGATCGTCACCAGCCTGTGTGACTGGCACATTAGAAAACACTTGTACTGCTTGGAAGATGCCAGTGGCTTTCAAATCCACCTCATCAGGCTGTAACTTAGGTTTTCCATTTAAAAAAATTCTATTTCTAAGTTTAGGCCAACTCCACACTTCCCTGAGTTGCATGTAGGCAAATGCACACAAAGCACAAGAGTCAAACAGCTTAGTTTGTTTTGTTTTTTTAATTTAAAGCCTGACTTTCCACCTTGTTTGAGCCCGTTGGAGAAGGTGGGCTCGGTTACGCACCACAGTAAGCCACGTCTGTACGGTACCAGTCGCCTCAATCCAGCTAAAATACTGCACATGAAAAGCAGCCACTGTTACAGTTATCTACTAAACCTGTGTGCTTCCTGCTGTGACCTGCTGAAAAGGTCTGTTGGTACTGTTATGTTTGCTTTCTATTCGTGTGCTTTCTTGTATAGTTCTAAAAAAAAAAGTATGTTGACCTTTAAATAAGGAATTACACAATCCACCAGGGCTCAACAGTATTCCTGAGCAGTGCTGTACACTGCCGGGGGGAGACAGATTAATGCCTAAGCACACACCCCCAAATTTCCACTGCATATTAATATTCCATTTAGCTACACATGGAACTATGCATGGAAATTATTTTAACATATTTTTGTGTGCCATCAGGCGTTTGGTTTCATGATCTTCGTTTACTTAGTCATGCAGTTTTGTCAGACTCCGCCCCCTCAGTGCTGAAACTGTGGAAGCTTCAGCCTGTTTGTGTTGCATGTATCACATCTGCACTTTGAAATGGGTGGTGCAGTTGCACCTTTTTCTAAATGTCAGAGGTCTGTATTGTATGGATGAAAAATATAAACACAGGTGGAAGAAAGCTGAAAACCTTTTAATGCTTTTCTAATATGACATGGTTTCCCAAGCCCTGCAGGAAAACACCTCCATCACAGAAGATGCTGATTCAGGCTCTACAGGACGAGCCTGCCCTCGCCCCAACCCAGCCATTTCCACAAGGAAACCCCCCACCTCCTTTTTCCATGACACATGAATGTGCGTATATTTATTAT
>VOQJ01032047.1:0-36244 GCA_015052665.1 Apistogramma diplotaenia
AAAGCAGATACCACTGTAGCATGAAGTGGTTTCTATAATAGTTCGTGCCTGGATGACTCAATGATAAGCGTGGCAGTTTGGGAGGTGAAATCCATTTGAACTTTTTCTGTTCAGAATCTCCTGCAAGCTTTACAAAAGAGAAACAGTTAACAGCTCAAATTGCTTCCACACATTTTATGAAAAAGATGATTAATAAATAAATATTTTGTGTTCCCTTCTTTTGGATTTATCCTAATGGTGATGCATCACGATCGGAACACAAAAGCCACCAAACTGCAGCAGCAGTTTAAAGATTGTTGTTTCGAAAACTAACACCCACCTACTGCTGCTAGCCTAACATTCAAAAACTTAACACATCTCATATGCATGTGAGAACACTTCACTATTACTCATCTAGTAAGCGAGTCTGGCTGTGATGATTGTACAAGGTGAAATGAATCAGAATATATCCATCTCACTGTGTGAGCTCAAACCCCATTTCCCACAATTCACTAATGCAGCAGCTAACATTAGCACTGTCATGTGAACTGAGACCACAGTGACAAGTGATCGGTCATATTCGGTGTAGCCAGCTGTGGTTGCAAAGCCAAGTGATGAAAAGTCAATTTTTGATGGTAAGAAGTGACAACAAGAGGCCTTGCAAAGAGCTAATCAGTGACCAAGTGCTGTCCAGGTCACAGCTTCGCAGCACTTATAGCACATGGTAAAAACGGTAAATGGACAGCAATATATGAGACATCTTTAAGCCTTACCGACCAGTCAGAGCGCTTAAAGGAAACTGAGTCGAATCTGGATACATTTGTTACTAAGTAAATGTGTTTTAAGTTCTTTCAGTTTTCACACCCACTGGTTTCTGTGCTGAGAGAAATGGGATCCTTTTGCTTTTGTTGCACCGTGTTGTTCCGCATTAAAAATATAAACTCATGGGAGTTATATTTTTAAAAATTCTGATTATAAACAATTGTATATCTGTCAAATCTCTCTACACATAGTACCAACTAATAACAGCAATGCATATCTACCAGTAGGACCTGGCAGTTTGTATATTACAGGAGAAATCTGAAAGTATGTGATTAAATGTACAGTACTGAGAGAAAGTCTTCTCCCAGCTTTCCAAATTTGAAATGTTTGATTCAAATCCTCAATATATAGACAGGAGGTCATTAGAGAGGTACAACAACAAGTGTCTACAGCCATCCGTGAAACACGACGGACTCCGTGTAGTTTGCGGCTGCATTTCAGCCAACAGTTTTTGGGGATCGTGTCAAAATTGATGGAATTATGAACACAGAGACACACTGTCAGAGTTTGATGCACCATGCAACACCATCTGGAAAGTATCATGACATTTTTCTGCATGACTGTGATCTTGCATATACTGCCAATGCAGTAAAAACATACCTCAATAGAAAAACACGCAATGGAACGCCATCAGAGCCCGCACGTCAGCGTTACCGAAGTAATGTGGGATCATCCTGACAGACAATGAAATAAAAGGCAGCCGACGTTCAAAGAAGAGCTTTGAATGTCCTTCGAGAAGCCTGGAGAACTATTCCCAAAGCAGGCTTGCCTAAGAGCTCAGGCTAAACTCTGCCTTTGCCTTATAGACTGTATTTTGATGTGTGTTTGACACACTTCAATTAATTGCTGCACCTATTTATAATTTTCCTAGCAAAATATAAAGAGTCTCGACACTTTTGCTCAGTGCTCTTGTTGCCAGAAATATTGGAAATATCTGTGTGACACAGAAATAAGGCTAGAACTGTGTTTAATCTTGCAGCATGCGTGTCCACACTTTTCCGTGTGGATTTGAAAGTAGAGCAGGATACTTTACCATGCATGCAGTCATTATGAGAAAATTAAACGAATGGCTACTTTTACAGGGATCCATGAAATAGGGATTTGGTTCGCCCTTTGTACAAATCTCAGAGTGGATGAAAGATTTAATGGCACCACAACTTCTCCATATCAATATCACCATTAACATGACACAATAATTTAGTGAAACAAATACACCCTATCAATCCATACAATTTGTGAAATGCTCATGTAATGCTGCACTAAGTTAGAAGGAAGCCCCTTTCCAAGCGATCGGTTTTCAGAAAATTCTCCCGCTTGCAGCTGAGAATGCCTCTGCGGAGCCAGGCATTCCCATGAAGACGGGAATGCTCATTTTACAGAGGATTTAAGCTGACAAGTGCGAAGCCATTAAGAAGACTTAGTCTTAATTAAATCCATTCTAGTATTCTACCTTTGGCCTCATTACAGTGAGACCTCTGCACCCAGAAGTGAGCAGTATGCGACAAGTAAGGGCTCACAAACTCATTGACTTGCACATGTGGCGCTCACACACTTGCACAGTGAAGGTCAAATGTGCCCGTGGCCATTGCATGAGAAGAAGGTATCTATTTCAGCAGACCTCTTTGCCTGTGTGAGCGCACCAGCTAACGGCAATAGCAAACACAAACGTACAGGGAATTAGTGTTAATCACAGTTTGGGCTGACGCTGTTTAAGATATATTTTTAAATTATTTGTAATTATATGAGAATCTGTGGATTAACAATTGTTCCCCCCAATTCTCATAGCCACGGGGCGCTAATTAATCCTCAGATCAACACTTCCTGCTGCCTTATTAAAGGTCGTATAGATATAATTGGCTTTTTTTGTTTAAGTGTTACACATTTTTGTCAAAGAGCACTTCAAAAAGAGACAAACACAGTTCGGATGCCGGTGCCCAAGTGGCTAGAAGTTGTAACCAGTCATCAGCATTTGGCCAAGGACCCAAAGAACATATGACCTCATAAAACAAGCTTAGAAAAGGAATGAACACTGACAACAGCTTGTAAATTCCTTTGTTCATGACAGCACAGCAGTGGCATTATTATTATTGTTGAACTAAAATTACACAGTGACGCACAGAATGCAATCATCATCTTCCAGTGTTACTGGCTGCACGGGGGCACGAAACTGTGTATTTTAAAAAGCCAAAAGCAGAAACAAGTTTATAAACAGCTCGAGGTTTTATGGACGTGAACGACACTAACACCAGCAGTGCAAGCTGCACGAGATCCTGCGTAAGTGGTTTGAGAGAAGCTTTAAACAGCTGCAGCACGGAGAGGGTTTGTGACCGTTTCATAGAGCTCCTAAATTGTCTGACAGGGAGTCAGTGGCAAGTCTTCACAACATTAATCAGTGCAGCTTCTCGTTATTCCACAGGTAAATACAAATTAAACTGTGAATCTATAATGTCACACGTACTGTAAAGTTGCCTTTCTGACTCTTTGAGCTGAGGTTCCTGCGAGATAAGTAGCATGTGCTACTTTCAGCTGTTTCCTTATTCATAAGGGCGTATTTGATTTGACAGATGCCCTTCCTGATGCGACCCCACGGGGATTTGTGTCTCCTCCCAGGATTAAACATGATGCTGTGGGAAAATAATGAAATTGTGAATTTATTATCACAATGAAATATTTTGTTGGCTGCTTTAGTTTTATGACTCCAATTCTTGTTAAAAACCTTAATTAACTTTATCTTAATTCTGCAAGTCTTTAGATGATAACCATGTGGTAGGTTAACCATAATCATGTTAGTAAAGGTAAAATATTTTCACACTGGATATATGACTAGATTATAGTGGTAGCTAAGACCAACTTCACTGTGGTTCTGCTGGAGGCTTCTTCCTGTTAAAAGGGAGTTTTTCCTTCCCACTGTTACCAAGTGCGTGCTCATTACCTTACAATATAAAGTGCCTTGAGAAAAAATTAATTGAACTGAATCGAAAAGGGTCTTTAGTTGTTGTTATAAGACATTTGTACCTATTTCTATTAGTCGCTCTTGTCTCCATTTTTCTTTTTTTTTTGTATGGACATGTGTAACAAGCTTAGCAAGGAACATGGTTTGAAAATCAGCTGTAGGTATGTACATTTTATTTAAATGCAGCAGTGTTAATATTAGATGTTAATTGTAACTGCTATGTAAATAAATTAATTGATTAAAAAAGAAAAAAGAATTTAGTGCCTGACATGGCCTACCATGCTGCTCCTTATTGTATCATTAGATATAATAATTAGACATAATAGGATGATAGATGAAATATAATTACATAATAAATAATTGGATATAATGAGAAGCACAGACATTGACATTTCATCATTTATTTTTTTAATTCAAAGACCTGATTAAATGTGAAATTTTTCAGAATGTACTTGTACTTGTGTTAAATAATATTTTCTGTGTGCAAACCAAATGAGAAAATGTGTTTGGCACCCCTGGAGCTGGATGTGACACTGAACCTAAAGCGTCAGCAACCACTATTTAAATCCTTCTGCTGGCTCAACATCCCCTCCCTTAAGTGACGGGCAGCTTTGATGTGATCACTTAAAAAAGGGCTGGTGTCACTAACAAAAACATATTTTGTGTTAGAAACTCAGGTTTAGGATTTCACACAGTTTGCTCTGTTTATTCACTTCAGTCAACAGATGCCAGGATACTCTGTTCACATAAAGGACCTCACTGCTAACCCTGTAGGGAAACCCTGTGAGTTACCAGTCTAATTATAATTCTGGCCATTACTCTCACCTGTGTATATGTGTAGCCATCTGCGACTAATCTACCTGGAGAGTTTTCGAGGTATGCTATAGCTGTGGCTGCACCTCGAAAGAATCAACTTCACTAATAATGCCATAAAATATCAATATATCAAGTGGGGGTTCACTTACTAAACACACACTCAAAACCAGAGAAAAAACCCAACTGGTGAAATTTTTAATATTCTGTAGCTGGATATACAGCTGACTGCGCTGCCTGAAATCTAACGAATGAGTTTTCTTTCACCCCCGAGAGCAAAAAATGCTCCTGCAATTCATCCCTCACCACAACGTCCAGGGGCTTCAGGTCAGGCTTTGGATCAGTTACATGTTTATGTAGGAACTTTAACACAGAACAGAATCACATGTCTGTGATGGGAAAAACAGTGAGACAAATAGACAGATGACAGACTGACTGATCAGCTGACAGGCACTTAAAACAGACGGATGACTTTGGAGCGGCCATGAGGAGTAACCGGTCAGACTGTTGGGCCTGTGTGGCAGATGGACCACCATGAAGTGCAAGGACAGAGCCAATCTTTTCACAGGGCTCCCTCCTCCTCCTCCTCTCCACTGCAGTTAATAAGCACCTGTTACACAACAAATTAATGTGACTGTGAAAGCCCAGACCACTTTATGCCTCTTTTTTAATTGATAAGGAGCCTGATTATGGCAGTTGGTATTATCTGTCCATTACTGTATTCCATATTTTCACACCCGGGAGCAGAGGGGGGAGCAGAGGGGCAGAGGGGGGAGCAGATGGATCGAAAAGATATGGTGTTTATGGTTTGACTCTGAGGAGAAGTTGGGATGCCGGGCGTGGAAGCAAGCAGAGAAGTGGTGTTGGTCTGTTAGGACATTTACATATTTCTGGAGCCATAAAGTTGCCGCGCAAAATCCATGAATAAATGTGCACTTTGAACACGTCAGACAAGCAACTTAAGCAGGTTACCAGTTACTGGATAAAGTAATAAAGCTGACCTCACCTGATTCAGGCATGTGGCTATTCATGCTCGCTCATCTATTGAAAACGCTGCAAATAAAGCTTATGATAATTATAATAAGATCATTTTACTTCATTTTTCTAAACAGCATGCACACTGTGGCTTTCCTGTCCTATTGAAATGTGAATTGTGAGAAGAAAAAAGAAAAAAGTTTGAGCCTTTCTTGTTTACACCTGCGTGAGAGGAGAGCAGGCTGTGCTTTTCTGCAGGTGGACAGAGTGCCGTGGAGTAGGTAGGCAGGCTCATCAGCTGACTTGGCAACAGGAAGACTGCAGAGTTGTCAATATGTGACAGGCAGAGAAAACAGGTCTGCATCCGCAAGGGAACAGATGGACGAGCTGTGCTGAAACATTATATTTGAGTTAAATTCACTGTGTGCTTTCACATGTAGGGGATCAGCGTTAAAGGGAGGAACAACTGCGTATTTACCTTCATACATCATTCTTGGTTTTTTGTGTCATCTGTTTCCATTCATGTGCTGAATTTACCAACATGTACCAATTACAACATGTAGAATCCAATCGGGGCACATACCCACAGAATCTGATTTTATTTATGATTTTAGTCACTTTCTTTCCCCTTTATCTAAATATTATTTTTGCAAACAACAGAACTGGAGTCATTAAGTGGAGGACAAAGCTCCTGGTGCTCTGCTTTCAAAGGGGAAAACACTCTGACGTAAGATACCATGCTAGTGCTGGCGAGCGTTGTGGACCGAGATGCTCCGGAGGTCTGCGGTATTACAACAGGGATCTAAGACTCAATCTCAGGAGGTCACAACCTTTCCAATGCGCTGCCAGTGCAAGGTGATGTTACAGTGGAACGGCAGCCATGCACGCGTGACATGCGGGAGCTCCCCTGACACAAAGTAATTCAGGATCATCGATCTCAAAAACAAAATATAACACACGTTAAAGGGTCGAGCAATGTGTGCCAGACACTGACCTTGTTGCTGAGCACATGTCTACCGTGCCCTGTGTCTGAATCTGAAGTAGCTGCGGATTAGGTTTCCTTCTCAGGTTAGATTAATTTGGTGTTGAAATTAAAGGATTACACACAGGCAAGTGATGTGGTAGAATACAATCAGGTATGACAATATACTGACACTTTCGCCTTGTTTCTATGAATTTATGCCTTCAAAGCAGTTTTAAAAGATCTTTTGTAAACACCTCAATGTAGCCTGCTTACAGCGCTTAACATGTATTAGACCACTGCCCAGTGTACGGTTTATGCCACAGCAGTAACAGCAATAACCAATTTTTAAAAAATCTTTCTATAATGGTTAACCCACTCATATGTGTATGCCGTTTAACCAAATATATTTAGAATGCTTAAATATAGTTATCCATGATTTTAAAAAATTTATGAAAAATAACACTTTACTTTGTTTTATGATGATGCTGAATTTCAGTTATTTACATTTCTGAACAGAAACATTTGTTTCAGTGGTTGAATGTGATGCTTATTTAACTTCTCAAAGAAGTCCAGTGTGCCGGCTCAAATCTGGGTATAAAACATGAATTCAATTTACTTGCCTAATAAATAACATTAATTGTAAACAAGTTTTTCAGATTTAAATTCACAAATGTATAATTTGACCAACTTTGCTGCTCAACAGTTGTATTGTGGTGAAAAAAGTAAAAAAATCATACCCAACTCCAACTCTAAAGTCATTTTGCTGTGCAAATGCTGCTCCATCAGGTGAGGCTGCAGGGCAACAGTGGTACAGCACCACCTGATGGTGGTAGTCTTATGAACTGGAAACGAAGCACGACAGGAATTTTTAAATTTTTTTTTACATCTTTTATTATTCTGTTTTCTTATTACATAAAAAGGAACACAAACATTAAAAAAGAAAGATCTGAAACAAGGTACAACATATGAAGAGTTCAGTCCCAAACAAAAACTCCACAAAGGAAATGAAAGATTAATGACAACTCGGCTTCCTAGAAAACAGCAACTGACCAACTACTGAACCCGAGTGGACACAGTCATCCACCAGGATTAGTTTTACAAGTAATCTGTTAGGGGGATGTGCTGATTTCCAAAAAGGGTTTCTGATGTTTTCAATTTAATTTGATATGCTGAAATGACCTATAATCAGAAATCAGACAGTACAAGCATAAAAGGGGAACCGCAGCCTGTCGTAAGCCATGTGGATTTTTTGACAGATTCATAGTAATATTTCGTGAGTAAAAAGAGTATACATTACAGAAGCCAGAGGAAGAATGAACTGTTCCCCCAACGTTGGAACAGAAACACACACCCAGATTAGATTCATCCAAGTCATATCAAAACACAACTGTACACAAGAGGATCCGAGGATTCGCTGCCTCACAGATCCTGAAGGATTACATCTCTGGCCCTCTCAACATCAGATGGCAGCAGGTTACCAAAACTCATGTAAAATAAATCACTGCCATAACACAAACGTGACCTGTTTCAGGACCCGTTCTTTTTTTTTTCTTTCAGTGTAAAGCAGCTACACTTAACTGTCGGATGCAACGAGGCCAATTCACATCAAGTCCTCTGAAACCACTTTGTCCTCCAGAGTTTTCTTATCAGCCTTTGATGATTAAACTCTAAATATGAGTAACTGTCAGATGGGGTTTATGAGCTTATTTAAATATATCTAATTTTCAAAAATGTTCCAAGAAGCATAGACTTGCTGTTTTGTTTATGTTTGAAGGGACTATAAAAAGGTCTCTGGAATGAGTGGGAGATTTCTGTGTTTGGGTCAGCTTTGGAGGTCCGCAGTGCACTGCAGAGGTGGAGGAGGAGGAGGAGGAAGGAACCATGAAGATGATAAAGAGCAGAAGACTCTTAACCATGGGTGGTGTCGTCCTCCACAAAGTCTTTGGCCTGCTCTGCTGTGATCACATCAATGTGACTCACCTAAAAACACAAAGACAGTTAATGACTAATCAACGACGTACTGACGGAGCAGTAATCGCTCTTTCAAAGAAAGCTTCACAGATAAGAGAAATTTAGATTTTTTCTAAGGAAGAACAAAGACAAACGAACTTCGAATGCTATCAATTTCATAAAAATGGATTTATACAGATGTTGACAACACTGTCACCACCACTACATTTTCTCCCTTAAATTCTCAAGTTAAAGTGAAGAAAACGGGTTTTTTTTCCTAACTTTGGAAGCCTGGGTTGTGTTCATTTATAATGTTTAACAAAAAATATAACACTGCACGGGATTAAATAAATCGAGGGCATTTGCACTGAAAACATCCCACACAGACAACTGAAAATCGGCTCAGAGATTAAAGGTGAGTTATCCCTGAGCATCAGTAAAAACAGACTTGTCCTCACCTTGTTTCTAAACTTGACACCATAGAATTTGTCAGCAGACTCGAGCAGCTCAGGCCTGAAGGTGGTGGTGATGAACTGGGCGTGGCCTGCCAGCTCAACAATCATATCTGCAATAAGGAAATAAATGTGCTCTGATGATTTCAAGAGAACAATTTTAGATAGTGAATTTAAAGAAATTTGCAGTGGCCATTTACAGATTGTTTACGATGTCTTTTTGTCAGTGTGACCATCTCCAGACTACACATCCTAGCAGGTCTCACGACCATCCTGTAAACCTTTCCTCTTTCACTCTTACCGATATCCTTCAGTCACAAATCACCCCTGATGCTTCTTCTCCACAAACTCCATCAACATTTCTGTTAATCAGGCAAACTGAGCCTATGAATGTAATTCCTTTAATTTCATGTGTGCCCACAGATAACTCCTCTTTACCTGAGACGGCCTTCCTGTGCTGTGCGTCCAGGGCCTG
This sequence comes from Apistogramma diplotaenia, assembly GCA_015052665.1. Classification (NCBI taxonomy): domain Eukaryota; kingdom Metazoa; phylum Chordata; class Actinopteri; order Cichliformes; family Cichlidae; genus Apistogramma; species Apistogramma diplotaenia. The sequence continues at coordinate 9,384 of VOQJ01032047.1, forward strand.
GTCGATCTCATCGAACAGGTAGAAAGGAGCAGGGTCACACTTCTGGATGGCGAATATCAGAGCCAGAGCCACCAGAGACTTCTGACCTCCAGACAGCTGCTGCATTTCCCTCATTTCACCCTGCTTCCCTGTAAAGGACACCTACACAAGACATGTGCATCAAATTAGACTCAACTTTTACTTGGAACAAAAACAGAGAAAGTAGTTTATTATTATTATATTCTCGGTTTTATGAAGTTATGAATCCTCTGCGCTGTTACAACAGCTCTGATAATGATAAAGATAAATTTAGCCTCAACAGGGTTGCGCATTACTCATTGCATGACCAATCTCACCTTGGTTCTTCTCCGTGTGGGAGGACCAGGAATCATAACAGTCCAGAAATACACATTCACATGTTTCCAAACAAAGACTCAAGGAAACTCGGACACTAAGATATTTAAAAAGCAGAATTCTACTCCAGAAACACGGTTTTTAAACATCAAAATTTTATATCATATGAAGCATTTAGGGACAGTTTCTGTTCACTTGTGGTATCTTCAATGCATTTGACAGCCTTCCACTTGTTTTTTTCAAAAGTGATTTATAAATTTTAATCATGCAAAAACAAGAAGTCAGTCTAACAACAGATGAAACGACTGATGTGCAGTGGACTCCTACCCTGATGCCAACGCCAGTGAACTGGTCCACTGAGGGAACGCTACTCTGTGAACCAGAGCCCCTCTCGCTGTCTGCACCCCCCTCTCCTTCATCTTGCGACTGGCTGCCTTCAGTATCACCCTTCTTCATCACCAGCGTGGCTTTGCCACCTGGCACCAGCTTCTGGAAGACCTCACTGAAGTTCTTTGACACCTGAGTGGAGATAAAGATGGCAAGAAGAGATGAACTTTAATCACATTATTCTGACATCATTAGCAGGCACAACTAATGTTAATGTGTTAAAAAAGAAAAGTTTGCTCTTCACATGCTTGTCCAAATACAGTCACTTCTGGTTCCAAAAAGCAAATGTGTTGATAATGACAGGTGACTTACTATAGTTAAAAACAAAACAAAACACCCGGCTGGATTACTGAAGATTTTCAGAGTCTGCGCTGCACCGTACCTGCTTGAAGGTGAGCTGGATGGCCTCATACTTGCGCAGCTCCAAGACATTCATGAGCTCCATAATGGATTTGTAGCCACGGTCCAGCTCGTCCTGACGCTTGATTAGCTTTTCCTTCTGCTCAGAGAAGTTGACAAACTGGTCCAGGGCCTTTTTGTTGACGTGACTGTACTTCTTCAGCTCTGTGTTACACTGCTCCAGTTTTCTGAACAGCTGTTGGAGGGTTAAAAAAAAGACACCAAAAAAAAAACCACATTAGCTCCAGGTAAGATGAGATCTGCTGTCAGTCAGTGTCTTTTTATTTTAAATATATTTGCCCTTAGAGTTAAACTATAGATTACTTCTAATATTTTCCCACATTTTTATTAGTAGACTCATATTTAAAAAATCTGTTGTGCATGATTTGATATTTTGGAAAAGATATGCTCATTTATTTTCATTAACATGGTGTTTTAAGGTACAAACAGAGAGCCATTAGTGTATGAAACTGCATGTTTGTTTTAAATTTAAGGTTTTTGAAACCTGAAGTCAATAATTTGGCTACAACTACGCAGCCGAGACATGTTGCTTTCATATTTTTAAGTACAGGTTTCGTAATGATGGAAAATGTGTTGTCCTGTCAGTTTTAGCATCAGTTACACATGTTTAACTAACTGAACAACATACATTCATAATGCATTTCATCAGTGTTTTGTCACATCCTATTCATATCCAAGAGATATGATTAAGAACTAATTCAGTCGGGCCCAAAAGTGGCTTACTCCCTCTCTCCAAACTCTAACTGTATCTATTTGAATCTCTAATGACCAAGGGAACATGAGCAAGTGCCATTATTACATGGCCCTCTTATCTACTTCTGCAATCAATGGCACCATCATGCTCCCAAGCAGAGTCCTGCGGAGAAAGATTAACTATATGGAGTGTTTATGAGCAAGTTTGAATCTATTTTTGGCATTGTCGAGGAGGGGAGCTGACACAAAGCACACACAGTGTACACGCTCAGACACTTATGAAAGATGCAGCCAAGTCCACTCAACACAGTCTTTGCCCCTAGTGTCTGAGTCACTGGTGAGTGGGTGGGATGTGATGGCCTTGGGCTTTATTCCTAAAGAGACCTGGCTCTAGCTGCATGTGTATGTGCAGATATTTCTCAACAGATTTTTTTAAAAAGAAGAGCATAAAGACTGACCTCACACTTCATTATAGTTTGTGCTGCTGCTGCAGTGGCTAAAGTGTCAAAGCAAAATGGTCATGTAAGACTGAACTGCTCTACAGGACACTGCAGTCTTTCAGCTGTTTTGGATTTTAGGTCTCTAATTTACTTTCACTGATCTCTTTATTCCTGCCAACAAGTCAAATGCTTTCAGTAGCAAAGCTCCGCTGAATCACTAGTACACACAAGTGGGAAAATATATAAATTATCAGGCAGACAGAAACACACTCACCACCTCAGATTCATAAAGTAACAACATGTGTTACGCTTTAAGCTTGTTCAAATGACCCCCAGTGGTGCACAAATAACAATAATTAGGTACTGCTGACATCAGACATCTAAGAGATGGATAAAGACAGTATTTACTGTGATATAAACTCACACTAAACAATGTGTGGAGAATGTCATCATCTACCTGCTGCATTAAGCCTATCCCTCCTGGACATAACAGGAAACTCAGAGAGAACCGTGTTCTTTGGCTTCTCTCATGCCGTTAATACCACGAAACCATCCGTACTGAAGAATACATTTATGAACATGCAGGCAGATGCTCCCCTCATGACCTGGATTAGCGACTACCTGAAGGGCAGGTCGAGCAGAGGAGCTGTGGAATGGACAGCTGGCTCAGCAGCACAGAAACATGGGGGATTTTTTTTAATCACTCGCACTCTTCAACCTCTATAATTCAGACTTCAGGTACAAATCACAGTTGTTTATGGTTGAGTACCACAGATGTCTACGAGCACATATAAACAGAAAATTTAACTGGTCCAAGAACGTTTAAGTTGTCTTTAAGACAACGTGCTGGAGTGGCAGCTGATGCCAACATACGGAGCAAGCTGATCAGGAAGGCTGGTTCAGTTCTGGGAGTAGAACTGAGACTGGTCTGAGAGCAGAAACACTCCATCATGGACAACCCATCCCACCCTGCACTAGGGCTGCAACTAATGATTATTTTAGTAGTCAACTAATCTATTAATTATTTTATCGATTAGTCAACGATTATTTCAATCTTACATCACCTGTTTTGCACATTGTGACCATCACAATAAATATCAATTAAACAATGTATATTAAAGTGAATGCAAAGTGAATCGGCCTGTTGCTCTGACACATCAGTGCGCCCACCATACTGTTAAGTTTGCCGTTTTTGTTACATTTAACACGGCGACTACATTAGCGTAGCTTCAGCGCTCAATGTGCCGTATATGTAAGTTCTTCTTCTTGAGCGTTGTTTTTGGCAAACAACAGAGGCTTCCTCTAGTGTATTGCAGCTACAAAATCACGCATGACATGGTTTAATATGACGCTTCGACTACATCATTTAATGTTGACAAATTTTTGTAGTCGACGTCATCGATTACGTCGATGAATCGTTGCAGCCCTACCCTGCACACGCCTTCCTGATTGGTCACAGTAAAAGGCTCATTGTCCCGAGAAACAGGACCGAGTGCTACACAAGATTTTATTTTATTTTTTAAATATCTGTAGTTATTAGATGGTATAACTCCTCCCTATTGTGTATAAGGGGCATTCAAAAATATTTTAAGATTTAAACACATGCACAACAGCACTTTTTAAACGCCATACTCTTACACCACTCCATCTGTTCATTACAGGGCAGGTGGATTATTATAATATCTGTGATTTCTCCCTCTCTTTCCATTATCACGTACCTCATCTCCTGATAGCATTATATCATTAACAGTGTCACACTCAGCCTATTTGCATTTCAACTGTCACATGGAAGATGCCGTATTTCTAGTTATATTACAACAGTTTTTCTTTTATCTTGTTTTTAATGAACTGTTTTATCTTGATTTTTAAAAGTTACAGTTCATGCTTTTGAAACTTTCCACAATGAAGTCAGTTAGTTTGAAGTGACTGAGCATCCTGTCTGTGACTTTCTGCGCCCAGAGTTTGTTCGTTTCCAGTTTTATTGCACTGAGCATGTAAAATGCACAATAATTTCCCTCAAGAATAATAAAGTTCATATTTTTAATAAACTCACACTGCGCAATAACACTGTACAGTATATGCCTGAAAAATTCTTCAGCTGGCTGATTTGAAAAAAAGAAAGAAAGAAAGAAAGCCAGAAGCATGTAGCATCGTCATGCTCGCTTGTGTGTGTGGGTTGTGTTTTTGGGGAGCGCACCTGTTTGAGTGTGAGGGTCTGGTATTTCTCAAAGGCCTCCTGAGGCAAAGAACCAAGCTCTCTGATTTTCTTCATGCACTCCTCTTTCTTCTTCAGCAGCATGCCCTGTCTGTTGGTCATTTTCTCCAGCTCCTTTGTGTCATGGTTGATGGCATCGTTCTGCTCCTTCTCTATGTTCTTCCATCGCTCCATACTCTTTATGTGCTCCTTGATCTCTGCCTCCGTCTTGTCAATCAGAGAGTCCAGATCTGGGGAAAGCATTTGAGGAAGTGGCAGTTAGCTTTTCATCTACACATAATGTGGAAAATTTGTCTGGTTTTAAAAGTTATTGAAATTTGATTTTTAGAATCAGCTGGAGAAACAACAAAAAAAATTGTGGTGAAGATTTTTACAACCTTATTTTGTGGGAAAGTCAAGAGAAGTGTTTGAACCTTTTCTTAAATCAGATTTGGTAATTCTATACGTGTAATTTTTACGTATTGGTGACACTTGGAATGAAAATTTATTTAGAAAACGCTTCAAAATAACTGCTCAAATTACCCAGAGAACTAATTGTTCGTGGCAACTAATTTACTGGTCAAGTAAACAAGGGAGGCACTTATAAGCGCGTGCAGCAACAGTAGCTAAAAGTGGCTGTGTAGAAGCCGCAGCTGTCATTAGCTGCAGGTTAACATCCACATATTTTTGCACAATGTGGTCACACACTGGAAGTCTCAAAACTTTCCCGTCAAAGACCTGCAGAACACGCAGGTTAGCAGATATGCCAACTGCTTCACTGTCCAACTTGCTTTTATACAACTTGTCACAGACGAGAGATAAAAATGGTGAAAAACATCTTTGAGCGAACAGATAAATTGTGTTGTGCATCACTAAAATACAAACAGTCAAATAGACTGCCGAGTATTCCCAGTGCCAGCCAGCGAGGGCAGCAATTTTGAACCATTTTGTCAACTCCTTAGTTTCAGGATGGCTGCTGCAGCACAACACTTGTGTCTAAGACTTTGTGTGTCTTCGTTCAGCGTCAGGTATGACATCATTTGTCTTTACAGCCTTTTATCAACAACCTACTAAATTGAAGACAATGTTTCTCTTTCATTTGAAAGAAAGAAAAAAATTATTGTTCACTTGATCCAAAATAGTAAAACTGACAATACTGAAAAGAAGATGACTGAAAATAGAGCCTACTTAAGAAAAGGATCATGCTGTCACTATTGTCTTTAATTAATAAGTGCCAATGATGAAATATGAATCCATGCAAATTAAGTCTATTCAGGAATGAGCGCTTTTTGACAACTGCATCTTATGACCTCTGAGTCAGTGCATCGCATTTATAGAACATTTATAAAAATGTGCGAGCAGGCCGTTGGTGTAAGAGCATATTAGCAAACTGTGAGTCAAACATATCGCAGCCATTTTCACCATCTGCTGGCAGCACAATAAAGGCATCCTACAGTTTCTCAATTTACACTCAACTCATAGCAACAAATTAGGCCAGACAGATAAAATCTTGAGAAATACAAGATTACATGAAAAATAAGACTTAAAATCCAAGTCAAAAGGATCTGGAAAGTATTTCACTTATATTTATGACAAAAAGTAGAATTAAAAAAGTATTTTTGAGCACAAATGCAGAAAAAAAAGCAACATTCAGTTTGAGGTTGTATTTTTTTTTCCCAAGAAAACAGCTTCCATTATTGTTCCTGATCTTTATTGACCACATGAGCAACGTCCTTTAAATACTGATAACTTTACTAAAATAGCATTTTTTGTGATTATTAGATTAAAAATCACAAATTGTGTTTCTGATCAGTGGTTCAGCTCTTTCCATCATAAATTCAAATCTCCTGTACAACTAAACAAAACAAACAAAACAAAAGTTAATGTCTAAAGTAAAAAGTGATCTTTGCTAGACAACTTTAAAGGAGGTGTAAGCTATCCCGACAACTAGATACGTTTTTTTACTGATATTGAAATAATTCATGAGCTTGGCTATGTGTCAAAAGTAGCTACTTCAGTGACTATTTTGCAACAGCATGTGGATAGTTATATTGACAAGCACATCAATAAGTTAAGACCTACATACCTTCTGATCGAGCTAAAGTCTCTTTAACACGTTTGTTGATGCCATCCAGCTCAGAGGTTGTGGCTGTGAGCACTGTGCCTCCCTCGGTCTCACGGAGCTCATTTAGCTCCTGTGAAATAAAAAAAAGAGGGAACATCAAAATTTAAAACACCCCTCTGCCAAATGAACGCATTACACATAACCAAGTCAGCTGTTCTTAAGACTTCATTTGTAACAGAACACTAACTAATGGAAAACGCTAGCATACATACATGGATCATTCTGCATGCAGTGTTTAAAGTGTACCTGCTCCACTTGGTCAAGACGTTTCCTTAAGTTCTCGTTGAGATACGTTTCCACTCTGGTCATTATGCCCTCGAGCTTGATTCTCTCATTCAACAACTGTCTGTTGTCCTGCAAGTGCACAAAGAGATCGATACACAAAAGTTACTCATGTCTTCGCCATATGTCGAAAACCAAGAGATCAGTTATTTATTTAAATGTTGTTTAAATTTAAACTACCAGACAATTTGATATTTGAGAGGTTGTGAGGTTTTATTTGGCTTGGTGTAACACATGAAAGAATTCTGCTTCATAAAACGATGCTGTCAGAGTGATGGATGTGTAAGGAGTGATAGCCATTTATCTAGTTTTTGCTTTTATCGACATCCTGAAAATCCTAAAGTGGAAGCAATATAAACTTTTCAGTCTACACAGAATAAAACCTTCTAAGAATTGTGTATATATATCTACTTCAGCCGCAGTTATCCATGAACTTTTTGTAAGGGAACAATTATCACTGCAAAAGTCATTATTATTATGTCCCACCAAATGCATATTAACTAATACCCATAAAAACAAACCAGGGGCAAAATAATCTGACAACTGCCAACATAGCAGAGCCATATATGAAAGGCTTCATGTTGTGGGGGTGGAGTTGTTGCACAACGATCGCAAGAATGGCTGAGTTCATTGAGGGGAGAGCTGAGAGCAGCTGGCCGTGAAAGAGAAAGGCAGGACAATGCTGTATCACAGGAACATCCCACACACAGCTGCTGCCTGCTTCTCTCACCTCATTCAGATCATTTAAATACACTGGGAGGAGTCAGAAAGCAGAGGGGCACAGAAACAAATGCAGGTAAACTGCCATATTCTCTGAACTTCATGTGTGGATGCTGCCACTATTTCAGATTCGACAGTGTATTTCCAAAAAGGTTTTAGCATTTGAATCAGAACATTTGGTGTTCAACCAGCAGTACTTGTTTCACAGCAACACTTTATGTCCACTGACCTGCTGCAACTGACGAATCTCGTCATTCAGGTCATCGACACGCCTCTGGTCCTCCAGGCTGAGCTGAGAGAGCAGATCTGTACCCAGCTCGGCCTTCAGCGACTCTCTGGTGGACTCCATGGCGTGGAGGCTGGCCTCCAGACTCTGAAGGCTGCGTTGCTGGAGAGGAAGAAGGAGAAAAAGTTGGACAGCACGAAGACACGATAATGGGGAAAGGCTGAACCTGAGGCATCGACCAACCAAAATATTAATATAGTTCGTCTAGTTTGTCTGAACCTTAAACAAGTTTAAGTTATAATACAGTGCAACAAGAGCAGATTACTACCTTGGGCATGAACGTCTTCTCTGACTGCTGCCTCTTCTCCTTCAGCATCTTCATTTCTGACAGAATACTGTCTCTGGATGCCTTAAACTTCCTCTGTTGTGTCTCAATCTGCTGCATCTGATTCATCAGTTGGTCAATCTCGTTGTTGATGCGTGGAGAAGGCAATTAAGGAAGTATATGTAAAGTTTCTGGTAGATGAGCATTTTAATGTTCTTTGAATAGCTTCTTAAAAACTGTGTTAACACTGTGCAGCATTCCTAAACGACAAACAGCTTTGTTGAAGCTGAAGGACCAAACTGGAAGAGTACTCAGATTGGATTCTTTGCCAAGGCCAATGTCATTTTCTGCAATTTTAAGCGACTTGGATCTAATATGAAAACATAAAAAGGGTTCTTCCTTTGAGCAATAGAAATTCAGCCTGGTAAATTTTCTGTAATCACACTCACAGACACTGATCAGATAATGAGTAAAGTCATAGGGCATATTGTAGGCTTTTTAGTGCTCCAATAATATGATTGGGCTTTTAGGGAAGGCAGTGTCACTGAAATCAAAGCAGAGGATTAAGAAGGGCTGCACATGCTCATCATTAAGTTAATTTAACAGACAGGCTTATTGATCTTCAAAGGACTGCAAAACTCATGTGGGCCTCTGAGGTTTACCAGGACTCAATGAACACTCGGGCCAATCAATGTGGTGCTATAAAAAAGGGCTGAAGAAAAGAGGATTTTCCTGCCTGTTGACCAGAGCAGATTGAGAAAACCGATATCTAAAGACCGTTTAATAAATGTGAACAGATATTTGGCTGCTAACTTCGCTAAAACTGAATTCTTTTTATGAATAAACCAGATAAATTTCCAACTTTGACTGCAATGTGATGGAAAAATGCCAACCTAAAAAGCAAAAAATGGCTGAGAACTCATGCTTATTGACGGGGCAGAGGTGGAGAGTGAACAACAAGGTGTCTTAAATAATTAATCTGTTCTCTGACTCACTGCTCTGGGGAGGGAAGTGAAGCACCATGTCATCAGCTTGCCTATTTCTCCTACTGACTTGTACATATACATAATCACCAGGTGCTCACAGACTAAGCAGTGTACACTTTACTGACTGTGAGTGAGTGAGTGAGAAGCTACACACCATGACACAGGTGTGCAAACAGACATTTAATCACACTGGGCCGGAAGTAACTATATTCATAAGCACATTGCACATGCAAACACAAACCCTCTGTGATCCACTTGTTTGGCCTGCACGAGCTGTCCAGCACTGAGTCATAGCTCTGGTCGATATCATCCAACACACACACTAATCCTCCTTGACCCGATTAAACCCCGCCACTGCGTCCTGACCTTGAAGTGGCTACACAACCCAGACTGATTTAATACACAATTTTTAAAAAGCTTCAGCCATGTGACATCACTGCATAATTGAGTGGGGGTGGTGTAACCGTTTTTAAACACAGTGGAATGTGGAAAAGAAATCCAAATACTGCTTATATCTACACTAGTGTTTGGTGCCCATCTAATAAATTCAACTCCAACTTGTCTGGTTAGCAGAAGCATATAACCCCAAAGAAGAAAACACATTTACTTTCAGAGGAAGTCGATATTGAAACTATTTTGGAAAGGCTAGTGTTAACTGAACATCACGACTTAATCTTTTCCCCCCTTTTCTATCCTGAAAAGGGGGGAAAAAACTTCTTGGGTCTAACAAATATGTGAAACTGATTATTAACTACCCGTCTCCAGTGTTTATGAATTTCATAACATTTCCAAATGGGAGGTGTCTGTTTAGTCTAGTCAGTCATTTTCAAATTTAGTCCTGAACCACATGCTTTTTCCTTGGTATACAAGTCTGACTCAGCCCATTTTCCTATTGTCAGAACGTCTCAGCAGGGAGCCAAAAATCCTTTTCTAATGAAGTGCTCTTTCAGTGACACTTTCACAAAACTTTCCATTAAACCTATCCTACACACACAACTGTGAAACACACAAGCAAACAAAGTAATCAGTGAGACAATTCTGACATTCACTAGTACCACCAAGAGCTAGAAAGGATATGTTCAATGTTCCTGCGCAGGTTCTCATTGAGTTTGGCTTCCAGCTCACCCAGCTCTTCTTCAGCCTTCCTCATGTCTTTCTGGAGCTCCAGACGAGACTTTCTGGTATCGTAGTATCCTCCTGTCAGAGCTCCACGGTGGCTTACTTGGTCACCTAGGAGGTGACAAAACAAAATTGAATATATATAAGAAGGCCACAACAGTACTACACTCAATATCACAAAGCCAGGTCAACAATCACGTATTTTCAGAAAACACTTCCAAATATTTTCACATTGTTTAAGTATTTTGAAACTGTGATTATGATTCAGACAGATAAAATGCTAAAAACGCTACACTAAAACACATTTTCCACAGTGCAACTGAACAGAGGTTTGACAATGTAGAACTGACAATTGCACCACTTTTATATGCAACTTTTCTGACAAAGCATGCCACGAGCATGGCTGACACAGCAAATTTAAAACACAGGCCATATGATCACATTACGGTTTACTTAGCAGAGGCTCTCTGATTAATCTTTGATCAGAAATCAGAATTATTGTTTATTGATGGAGCTGCCATGTTCATTTTCTCCCAGTTCACTGATAACTGTTTAACATATAATGAGTCTTAAAGCTTACCCTCCAGAGTTATACAATCCATGGTGAAAGCTCTTGCCAGCTGGGTGGAAACCTCCATGCTACGACAAATGAGGGTCTTCCCAAACACATGCTTGAAGGCTTTGTCAAAGTTGGGGCTGTAGCGCAGCTTGCTGATCATTGGAATGGCATCCTGATGGAGAAAAACAATAGGTATGAATACCATGTTTAATGTTACATGTTGAAACAAACCTTAAAAATGACTACACAAAAAGTACCAGACGCGATTCATGTCAGGTACTCACGTTGGTTTCTGGGTAGGCGGTGTCTCTAACGTCCAGCTTGTTCAAAGGCAGGAATGTGACCTCTCCAGGCAGGTTCATTTTGTTGAACTCCATGAGTATTTTAGTGCTCACTTCATCAGTCTCCACAATGTGGTAAAACAGCCTGAAAAACAAATCATGGTTATCAACAAGCAAAAAAAAAGATCTGGAAAATGCACAACACTTATTCCTGAGTAAACAGGGAAGCTCATTTTTGACATTTTAACTTCAAATAGGTTCTAGACACAGAAGAAAGAAAGAAGATTTTAAAAAGCCTATGGTATACTGATACTGAAAACAGGTGAACAACTTTAAACAAAAATTTTAAAAATCTATATTTCATTCTGACTGATCTGCTGGTTTCCCACATTGCAACCGACTCCTTATACCCACTGGCCACATTTGTATAATCTTGCATAATAAAAGATGTGGAGCTGGAAAGTGTTTGACATATATAAAATAAAAGCATTCCACACCTGGTTCCAGCTGTGACCTCCACACAGGTGTAAAAGGCGGGATCACACTCAAAGTTATTCATGACGATGCCATGATAACCATTGATGACATGCTGGTTGATGCCCTTGCGTCGGAAATGCTCGAGGACTTTGTTGATGCTGTCAATCCCGTTCAGAATTGCCTGGAGAAGCATCAGAAAAAATATATTGCATAAACATTAATATAACACTTTTAACAGCAGCGCTCCCAAGATCCCGTGAGAGCTAATCTCAACATCACATCCTGGGTGAGCACCACAGTCTCCTCCCTGTAGGACAGAGACACCTCACCTATGAGCCATCCAGGAATCCTAGTTAAATTAAGTTCTTCATCAGGTTCCTTTGATGTGGCTTGAGCCCCTCCCAAAAGATGGAATTCCTCACCCCATCGCTGGGGCAGAGCCCAGACTCTTTGGAGGAAGATGATGATTTCTATCACTTATATCAATTATCTTATTCTTTCAGTAGCTGGCCACAGCTTGTGGGTAGGAACAGATTGACCAGCCTTTCTTGCTCAGCTCCCTCTTCACCCCAACAGACCATTACATCTGTCAAGCTCCCACTCTTCCTCCTATTCCGTTCAGTTCAGGAAACAAGGTTTGAGGTGAGAAGAAAGAAGATGACATTTTATCCAGTTGCGTAGTCTTTTTCCCTCACATTTTTGCTTCTTTGGTGAAGGGGACCCCTACAAGTATGATCCTTTATGTCTTGAGTCTGAGGGTGCAAACATGAATTAAAAGTTGCTGTGGTGTGGGCAGCCAAGGTTTGTGGCCAACCTGTGGCCCTTTTCTGTGCATCTTCCCTTACAAGTCTTTCCCCACTTTCCTGTCTGTGCACCATCTAATAAAGGCAAAAGGGCCAAAAAAATGTTTAATTTTTAAAAAAAATTCTGTTATGAACAGTCTGTGACAAAGGGTACCACTTCTGAAGTCGAATGGCAACAGTGAGTCTTTCTAACTATGATAAAACGTTTTGGGATAAAAGCATAGAAAAATAAATACATATTGTATGAGCCATGAAAAAGCTGTGTATTATCCCAATTGCGCAATGCTCCACTGAAATACACACTGCAAATATAAAATGTGAGGGCATAGATACAGACCATCAAAGGCTGGAGACAGATGAGTCAGCTGGGACTAATGTAAGAAAAATAAATGTAGGACATTTGTCCATGAAGCTAAACACAGCCTCCTTTCATCTGGGCAGACATTATTCAGAAGTGATATTTGATTGATGTATATGCCCAGAAGAAATGACTGGATGAGGCAGAGAGGAGTGAGTCATATGTAAATTTAGCTAGCTATCATAAGGTGCCAGTAGTGAGGTAGATGAATGATTCCATTTGATATACCTATTCTGACAATTGGCTGAGTCACAAAGTGAGCCCATCGCTGTATTAAGGTGAGCTGGTTTAGAGAGTCAGGCACTTTGTTTTTCAAACTTAGGATTTGATTCATCTTCACTTCCCTCACTAACAGCTCTTCTGTATGTAAGTGCATGTGTGAACTATAATATATGTGCAGGGTGGAAAGTCTACCTGTGGCTTACAAGTGTCACCCTGGGAAAGAGGATGATAAATCCGTGTACTCTGCGTGTGTGTGTGTGTCCAAGTAAAAGGATTACTTTTCAATCCTCTGAAAAAAAGAGTATCCATTTCTGTGCCCATACACACATAGCCACTTCTTTCACTTGTATCCAGGTGGAAGCATTAGGGATCCTGCAGTTGCATTATGCACGTCAATAATTATGCAGTCATGCACAGTGACACGGACCTTGCCGGTGGCTGCTCTGAGAAGCTGCTGTTTCTTCTCCAGGTCCTCTCGTTTGGCTGCCAGGGCCTGCTGCTCCGCGTTCTCCTCACGCCACAGGTAGCTGGGCAGATACAGGGAGTCACACACTGTTACACTTATGTCACCAGAAACACTAAAATGCAAGTGCAGTCATGATATTAATGGGAAAAAAACAACACTGTGAGAAAAATATCTCCCAACTAGAACTCTCTTTTATAAAGGGTTACATCGTTTATCTCAGTATTGATTTATCTTTTTTTTTTATATCTAAAAACATAAAGCCTACAAAAAGAAAAACTCAAGCTGATTTTACATTTAAACTGGTATTTCTCCTAGTAAAAATGTGGAAAAAAGAAATGGTGCTGCTTTAAGGACCATGTCCTTTTTAAATGGAATATGTAACTGACCCGCTGCTTTGGAAGCTAGGAAAACCATTTCTTTTCGCTCCACCTGAGCTCACCATCTAATCTGGGATAAATTAGATGCAAAATATTTTGACGGAGCCCCTCAATACCGAACTGGTGACCAGATACAGAGAGCGTCTGTGTGTGTGTGTGTGTGTGTGTGTAGAGATTTACTTGAGGAATTGTTGCAGGTCTAATATATTCAAATATAAATTTATATAAATGCATTAAGTTGCACATTGTGACCATCATCCTCAAGTAAAAAGAAATACTTTCAATTCCCGCCAAACCATCTCATTGTCCCTGTTAGAGTAAATTCACCACTTGTTCTCTCTTTTTTTTTTTTTTAAATACTACTAATTTCTTGCAGCCGTCATTCTGGCTTCTCACTCGACAGACTAAGCAGAGGCTCACAGTAAAGGGTGCAAAGTTAAAAATCTGAAACTATTCTTGGAATCTGTTTTACACTGCGACAGTAATAAAGGTCTCGTTGAATTTAATATAATTCATAAAAAGAAACCTCACAACCTCTTTTGATGCTTAAGGCAAATTATCCATTTTGAGTGTCATTCCTAATAATAGCTGAAGAGGCCTGAATGTGAATGCTGCCTTTGTCATGCTTCAAGAAGCAGCGAACAATATTTGATGTTTTCACTAAAAGCTGCAGCACAATTGAGCCACCCTGAAGGACCATTTAAAGGCAAGAATACTGCAGCAACAAAGGCCTCAAGTATCATCCTATGCGTTACATAAACACACCTCATTGTTTAAGTGGACTGAGAAGGCCTGGTGACATTCAGTGGCATCCAACTAAAAACTGCTAAAAAGAAAAAGCATTCTGGCTTGAAGAAAAGCTGAATAACGACCTTTCAACTCAATTCAAGATGCAGGTCTGACTTATGTAAAGCTCATTTCTTCACAGGATGTCATCTACTATTCATAACTGCACACTTAGAAAGAATAAGTTTGAAATATGATGGAATTTTATAAATGAACCCGACTAAAGATGTGAGGTCAGAGTGACGATTATATCCAAAGATGAGGCTCTTACTTTCTTTCGCTTTGCAGTTCATCTTTCTTGTTCTTCACTTCATAATACTTTTTGTCCAGCTCTTCCACACGGGTCTTGACCTCATTCAGATCTTGATCGAGTTTCTAAAGACATGAGTTTGAAAGTTTGAAATCAGACACAGTAACCTGCCAGGACGTCGGATCAAAACTGCAGAAGCCTTTTCCTACCAAAATACATTTCATTTGGAGTTCATCTGAAATAAATTGATGTAAAATTTAGGAACACAATTTATCAGCCAAATATCAGTCATTGCCTTGTTTTTCCTTTTGCATCACATTCATTTTGCACTGAATGTTCACATTTTGTACAATATAAAGTTGTAAGATTTCTATTTTACCTCGCAAAACTTCACAAAATATTTCTTTTTACCAAGGCCACAAATTACTAAAATAAATTTGAGTGAAAAATAAGTATAGCTCAGTGTGTTCTAGCAAAAATATAAATATAATAAAAAGTGTTGCTTTGTTAATTTTAACAAGAGTCACAACCAAAAAAGCAGCCTCTAGAACCTCCTAGAATTTTTTTTAAACTGTCTTACATTGTACTGCTCAAGGTTCTTCTCCTTGTTTGCTTCTGTGTCCTCCAGGTCTTTGTGAATGGCAGCAATCTGCCTCTTTTTGTCATTGATGGCCTGGTCCAGAGACTTCAGCTCCTTCTTGATCCACTTGTCCCTCTCCTCCTTGGAGGTGAACTGACTTCCACGACCCTGCTTGGCATACAAGTCCGTCCTCTCCTGTGTAGCTTGGGCTAGTCTGCAAGGCATCAATAGTTCATAATAATCTCATTCACATCCCATGCTGTTCAAAAGCAAACTGTGTATGTTCCTCAGACAACAGATATGAATACAGTTCTCTAAACTTCTCTGCTTGCTCTGATCAGTTACAACCACTTAATGCAATATAACATTTTTGAAAAATGAATAGTTTTCTCTGGTTCTCCATCCTGCAATTAAGGCATCCAAATGTTTGTAAAACATGTATAATAATATATTTTTAAGGGATTTCACAAATATTTTATTTGAAGACACTTTTTAATTTAACTTGGGTTGACTGACTCATCAAGTAATGCCTGGTCACCTGCTGCTCTCTGAAAGAAAGCTGAGGAGTCATTCCTACCTGGAGATGCCCCGTTCCTCCTTTTCCTTGACCATGTTGAATTTGGGTTCAGTCTCCTGCAGCTCTTTTTGCTTTTCCTCGATTTTCTCCAGGAGCTTCTGACGCTCCTTCAGCAAGCGTTTCTAGAAGTGCGAGAGCAGACTATTTTTCCAATAAATGTTACAAATGAGAGGTTAAGAAAATAGTTAAATGTGGGAAATAGTGTTGGCTGCCCCCCAACCCCCCACCCCTGGTTTGATCAGCCACCTCAAAGCTGATCAAACCAGGCTCCCCTGTAGCTAGTGAGGCTTTTCATTTTGTTCCAATAACTTTTGGCTGGTGTAGTGCCAGCAGTATCCAGGTGGGCTTAATCCAACCACTAGCCAGCACACTGCCTGGGACCCACCATGAACTATACGGACTGAGCCAATAGAGCTGTTATGTATAATTATCGTCTTCATACTCACATGTGCATAAAAACACCAGGCCATATGGAGAGTGATGCATGCCAACTCTGTACACAAAACCTCATGCCAGGGATGATGTATAGTGGAGCTGTGAGCAGAGTCTGATACGCAACCTGGTGATTACTCTGTTTTGATTCTCAATTCATCCCATAAGCCAACTGCATTTTTTGCAATGACTGTCATGTTTTAAAATCAGTTATGATATGGCTATTCTATGGATATTGGATGCATGGTAACATACAGAAATAGGAAAATATACTAATTGTTAAAGCAACAACTACATGTGTTAATGAAGCAAACACCTTTATAACACCTTGAACAAAAACATACAACATATCAATTTTGTCAGACTAAAGCACTTAATTATTTTGATCAGTGCTTTTTGACTACCATCCTTTTCTTCATACAGAGATGATAATGGGAAAGAGGCAGGGAGAGTGTTGTTGGTGCAGCGTCACATGTTTGGAGTGACGCAGATGGGAGGCTTCCGTACCCTCTGTTCGCTGTTGCCTGCCAGCTCGTCCTGCAGGTCCTTGGCCTTCAACTCGAGCTTGGTCCTCTGCTTGATCTGCTCCTGGCGCTCTGCCGACAGCTGCTCTCTCTCTTCCTTCATTGCGGAGATCTTAGACTTCAGCTCTCGCACAACACGCTCTGTTTCCTACAAAAAAGAACCCAAAATAAAGAGACAGGCTATGAATTATTTTCCCAGGGTGGGGGGTGGGGACAGAATGTGAGAAGAGCTGATGAAATGAACAATCTAAAAATGTCTTAATTAATATATTTAGATATGCACTGATATATTAACTGCTTTAGAAAGGTCAAGAAAACAGTAGACGCAAAGAAAACAGAATAATTAATTCTACTTGCACTTTACTGTCTGAATGTCTGAGGTTCTGGAACCTTCAAAGTAACAATTTTGCCGTGTTTCCAAGAGTATCTACCCAGCAAGACTCAACACGGTTTGTAGGGTTTTAACTTAGGTCCCAATACCAGGAACCTTTTAGTACCCGCTCAGCTGGGGTTCCAAATGATCCGAAAACGTGATGTCGGAGAACAGCATGCCACGGCTTGGCCAGGGAGTGCCGTCACAAGCTCAGTAATGACAGCGTCTCCTTCAACAAAATCAAACGTGCCATTTTTAAAACCCGAAAGCGAGGTAGATGGAGACACACAAATCAATACTGTGGTCTAACAACAAGGTGCAGACATTTCTGTGCTTGGTGGCAGATAAGAAATGAGAAAGTGTATCAGGTCTCCAAGCTAAGAGACACGTTTCAGTCGCATACATTTTATGTCAAGTGACTTCTGCCTCTGTTGCTACATTGACTCCACCCACATTGACGTGGTAACGCAACTGTAATGGAAACAAAACAACTGTGTCGTGTCGAGTAGCGCTGAGTAGGTACTAGTGGAAACACGGCATTTGTCTCTAAACAAAATCAAATCCTGACAATATCAACAAATTAACAAATAAACCACAGTTGTTTAAGTTCAGTCTCACCTAAATATGGCAAAGTATGAAATTGAAACAGTTATCAGAATACAAACACCACTCAAGAACATTATATAAAAACAAAAAGATTTTAACAGAATTTTAAACATAATTCTGTGATAATTGCTGTTTACTTTCACTACTACCCATCCTAGACATGGTTATCATCATTTACCTCCACTTTGTCTCGGGCATCTTGCTGAGCATCACGCAGTTGTCTGGACTTGTCTCCACAGGTCTCTCTCTTGCTGGACAACTATTAAGGATCCAAACAAAGTAAAAACATCTTGTTAGGGAAGCAGTACAGTCTACCTGATTCTAGAGTTTCTTCATATTTAAATAAGGATCATTCATTTGCCCGTCACATAACTTTTAATTAAGTCCATAATGATGTTCAGGACAATGCTTTGGTTCAGCATTTTCTGAACTTTGTTACCTCGTCCAGTTTGGCACGGGTTTCATTCAGCTCCTGATTGTAGATGGTGTACTCCAGAGCTCGTCTCATTTTGTCCCACTTCTGGTACTGAGCCAGCTCTTCCTTCTCATCTTCCAAGGTGTGCAGACGCTCCTCAATGTATTTCAACAGTTCATTAATCTTCTCTCGCTTCCCCTCTGAGGAAAACACACACTGGATTGTTTTCATTCTTTTTTTAAATCTTCTCCATCAAAAGGTGCACAAATGGTTATGGACAACAGTGACTGGTGGAAATCAGATTGGTCATCCAATCAGACAATGGAGAAGCATTTATATTGCATGTTTTTAGTCTTAATGACCACAGAAACAACTTTAACCTACATGTAACCATACATTTATAACTCAATTTTTTTCCTCCATACACTTAAGTGCTTTTTCTACTTCACTCCAATTTAAAATCACCAATTAACTCAACATGCTGTGAGAGTTTGAATGCAACATATCAGCAAAACTGTTCAAAGACAGACAAATAAAAAAAATTAATAATTCAACAAAGGTTGTACAAAATGTGTTCTAAAGCTTTTACCTGTCTCCTTCATGAGGGAAATACTCTCCTCTTTGCGTTCATCATACACCCGTGTCCCTGCAACCTCTCTCAGCAGCTTTAGACGCTGGGAGTCGGGTGCTGTGGCCATTTGGTTGATCTGCATGACACAGCAAAATAAGGTGAATTTTCTACATATACGGTGTGCCTCTAAGATATTCCTATCAGAAAATAAAAATTGGGAGGTAATAATTATAAAAAGCAACATCAATTCTTTTGTCTACTAATAAGTTTTTACATATCAGACTAAAGCATATAAATCATTTAACACATTGGTATTATGGATGCTGACCAGTGAGGACAGCAGTATTTTATTGTCTATTTCATGAGATATGCACACCACTAGTCACCATTGCTTGAACAATGCAATTCATTTGACATCACAAAAAAAAAAAACCTACTGTGTAAAAAATTTTAAATAGAATGAGGCTGGCACTGCACTCCTCTCTCACCTTTCCCTGCTTGACAATGTAGTAGGGGTTACTGCGAGAGAAGCCAGCACTCTCCAGAAGGTTCATGACATCATTTTTACTACAACAAGAAGAGTACATGGAATAGATGGGATCATATATGTAGTAATATCCTATGAAAAAATTAACATAGACAGTTGATCCATAGCAAAACTTACGTCACCATCTTCTTGTCTAAGAAATACTGGTCCTTCTTTGCGCCAATGACACGGCGAAGGGAGACTTCCTCTTTGTCAATCTGGAGAGAAATATTTATCAAGCTGAGAATCACACAGAGCACGATAATTGGCCGGTTGTGCCACAGTATCGCCAGCCTGCAAGATTTCATCAACATCCAGTCTTCATCAGAATAATAAGTGACTAATGGCAGTGAGGTGCAATCAGTTATCAGGAGAGACTTCAAAATGAAATGTACAACTCAAATTGGACTAAGAATGGTGTTTTAATGTCCAAGTATAAGAGTCCTGTTACAAATGCTTGTGAACAAGGAGTGACACTGCTGACCTTGAAGCTCTTTTTGAGGTAATTTAGTTTTATAGTGTTTCATTTTATTTTGAGGTTAGCTTGATACAAAACAAACAAGTATGCAAATTTCATCGTCAAACAAATATCAGCAGTTAGAATAAAACATATCATCAAATGCACATTTAGCCACAAGCTGCCAAATCCAATGGACTATTTATCTATCACATACACAAATAAAACGTTGAGTATTACTCGAAAGGTGTACTGAACGGTTTAAACAATATCACAGTAGAATCAACCATCTAGCAGAAAATAAAGAAATAAGATTAATATGAAATATTTGTCATTCCTACCGGCAGCCGGTTGTCAGAATTGTCAAATATAATCTCCACAAAAGCCGAAATGACACGTGGACCAGTTCCCTCCTACAGTAAGAGAAAAAGCATTTTAAACAAAAGTCCAACTTTGTTTTCTTGCACAGAGAAACTTTTAGCATCCAACAAAGAAGCTTTAGTAATATTGTAAATATGAAGGAACACTACATTTCCCTGTACTTACATGGAGCAAGGCCAGGCGCTGTTCAGGTCGCAGGTGGCTGAATTCATCACTGAGCACAAACTGGATCGCTAAAAAAAAAAAGAGCAGAGAGTCAAAGTTTTAGCCAACACACAACAATGCCTAAATGTTTAATTTCTATATGGCAGCATGTTTTGAGGCTTCATACCATAGAAAAAGTTACTTTTTCCTGATCCATTCCTTCCAACTGTAAGATTAAGTGGAAAAAAAATATCACAAGATGAGGATATGGTGGCATATAAGACAAGTAGCATCCTAAAACCAACTGGGTACATTCAATCAATTCATTGCTCTTTTCTTTCTTGACTAGCAACTCGGGTGCAATACAAAATATTTAATGAAAGGTTTATATGAGCACATACTCACCAATGACATTGTGCTTAGGACTAAAAGGGTCCACCACAGTTTGGTCCCTGTAACTTCGGAACCCCTGAATGATCACCTACACAGGGAACCGGAGACCACCGTGAACAGACAGACCACAACAACAACTAACTTAGTGCAACGTTAACCGCGCGCTGTGGTTAAATCTGGATAAAAGAATAGAGCTCGGCCCTCCCGAGTCCAAAAATAACTATAAACTCAAGGTGTGCAACCTGGGTATGCTGAATAGCAGCATCACAGGTAAAAGCGAGGCAACAGGGCCTTCCTTGAATGATGGTCATTCTGACTGATGGGCTACCGCTACTTATATTCGGAACCTTTTTGAAGGTTTTAAACACAACCATAACAAGTTTGCCTTCACCAGTACTATAAGCTCTCTTATTCTGCATGATATGCAATATTATACTGTATAACAATTGTGAAAATAAGTATTTAACTCCGCTAATCTAAGGTTAGCCTTGTAGCGTTAGCTTAGCATCTCGAGAAGGGGACGGGCAATTCTACTGTAATTCAAATAGCGCTAGCTAACGTTAGCTAGATAGCTACGCAACGTGTGCCGTTTATACAGTGACTGTGCACAACTTTGAAATCCAACGAACGTTGTAGCTTATATGAAGCCTTTCTATCAATATATTTATCATTCAGTGGAAAAGCGGTAAGCTGGCCTAATTATTGTTATTAGGCCACCAGCAGTCGGCAACACGCACCAGTCTGGTCTCGTTAGCTTACCTGTTTAATATACATGGCTGCCTATGCAGGGCGTCTCCTCTGCAAATTTGGAGATGAAACCCTCCCTGCGCCAAGCTGGAGAAGCCAAAAATGTAATAATCCGAACTTAACAATCAAACTGTTGCATTAAAAAAAATCATGAAATACTGTAAGGCAGGAAAGAATAACATGGAAAATGGCGGCGGGGGCGGGATAGAATGGATCGTACAATTTTGTGAAAACGGGGTTGTAGTAATATACTCAGCCTAAATTGTGTGTGGAAACGAAATTATTCTTACTTAAGGTAACAATAAAAATAAAACAACTTCAAAATGGCATGTCTCTATGATTAAGTTCTGTTTGTACGTTTACATCAGGTTTGATAATCTTGCTGTTTAGTTCCCTCCCTGTTTGAAAGGTTGGTACAGTCTAGCCGTCTGCGTTCTGGGCGCCAAAATTGTTTTAATGACCGGTAGTGGGAGTTATAAAATTAAAAGCACTAATAATTATCAAAATTATTTTATTAATAATTATCCATATATTTGTATTGGTAATTACCCATATATCTTTAAAATAATTAATGAAAATATCCATATTGTCTTTAAAAAACACAATGTGGACATTTTTCTAAAAGGAATTTTGAATGGAATATTTAATGCAAAAATATAAATAAATAATAATTATATACTTACAGCCAGTGCCAGTCAAAAGCTTGGACACACTTAGGCTCTAGGTAACAAATATAAGCAAGGTTTATGATTTAAATCTAGTTACAAAGGCCAGCCCTAAGTCACTGTAGGTGTCACTATTGCCTCCACTGATGCATTTATGCCTGTCTAGACAGGATTTATTATATAAACACAAGGATTTCAAAGTGTTGGTCCTTCCTTTGTATTGCTTGTCTTGTCTTGTCTCCCTCCCCTCACCCCCAACCTGTTGCGGCAGACAGCTGCCCCTCCTTGATCCTGAATCTACTGGAGGTTTCTTTCTGTTAAATGGGGGTTTTTCCTTCCCACTCTTGCTAATTGCTTGCTCACAAGGGTTGTCTGATTGTTGGGGTTTTCTCTGTGTTATTGTAGGGTCTTTACCTTGCAATATAAAACAATTTGAGTTGACTGAGGTGGTGATATGACTCTATATAAATAAATCAGTTTTGAAAAGGCCTGTATGAAAAAAGGGCACTTGTATCTGTAATACCATGTGCACAATAATGTTTACATGACAATATTTTTGCAGTGAAAACATTTATTAAACACATTTTTATCCACATTATTGAAAAAAACAGACCATATTTTCAAATAAATTAGATTTAAATGCCTGACCGTGTTTGTAAATACGCAAATCACAATATCAACCTAAGGCATGTATATTGCAGTTTATCACTGTGCTGTGTTGTTTCATCATGGCAGTTCAGAAGACAGGAAAACATCATCAGTGTCTGCAGCCTGCAGATGTGATAGGCCTTGAGTCCTATTATGAATACACTTGTCTCGATGTTCTTTGTGTCCGTTGCTGATCTCCAGTATATCTGCTCTGCTGTTTTCAACACGAGGCACAAAAAAAGAGCATTGATTTTTATATTTTCAAGTAAGACTACAAGCAGTCACAGTTTACTTTAAGGCAGTGCAGTTATTGGGCTCAGTTTGAACTGGTGATGGACCGGGGACTGCAGGCAAGAGGTAGGGAGGGTGAACACAGACGGCTCAAAGTTTTTGGTGTTAAAGGTAGTGGCAAAGTCATTGGCAAAAAAAGAAGCAGATTCTGAGACGCAGGGTGTGGCCGGTTCAGGTGTGGCAGCGTGAGCCGGGGCATTGGATAGTACCTCCGACTCAAACTGCAGCAGCTGACTCATAAAACTGAAGTTTGGTGAGACGACTGCCCGGCGCTGTTTGATGATGTCGAAGGCTGCATCGAGTCGCAGATGCTGGGTCTTCATGATGTAGGCCATGCAGATGGTAGGTGAGCGTGAGATGCCTGCTTCGCAGTGTACCAGGACCTTCCCCTCTGATTGCTTTACATGATCTGGAAGATAAAAGGAGGAATCTGGTGAGCCAGTGGCACTTTTTCTCCTTCTTCAATCATCAGCAAAATTGTTCTAATGTAATAAAGCCATGCACGAGATAGATTTTAAATCAGGAAATAATTATAATTTAACAGTTCAATTCTTGTCTATTCTCTAATCTCCTTTTCTTTCTCAGGACATTCACCTTGTCATCTTAATTTGTAGTAACACAGAAATGAGCACACAGCCTTTACCACTGTAAGTGGCACACACAGAGACACATGGGAGGCTTGACTTAGTCACATAGTGCAGCTGTACATGTGTTTTGTTTTCTCTTGCACCACTGTGGGGGTGCTGGGTGCTGCTGTGGTGTTCACTGTGGCACAGAGCAGTGTGTTCTAATTTGGAGCTGCCTCACTCCTACACACTTAGTATTTTTTTCAGGCCTACACACGAATCTACTTCCACACTAAGTGTCTAAATGTCCTTCGCAACACGTTTTAAGAATTCTTAGAAGCAAACACCTACATGTCTCCTTCTTCTGTGTCTGATCTACATATTGACAGTTAGTTCCACGAGCCACTAAAAACGCCTACACGTCCCCCTTCTACGAAATAGAAACATTAAGGGGCCACTTCTGTGTTCTCACGAGGGGCACTGCAGATGGAAAGCCTGATTTCTGACCGCTCTGATTCTCGATTAAACCGCACAAATGAATAATGAACTTTTATCTAGAGAGGAGGGTACCATAAGAGTAGGGCAGCAGCGGCAGCAGTGGGTGTTTTAATTATCGTCCTTTGGCTGGAGATGTCATGACATGCTTCAGCAGCTGTTTTCATCTACGAAGTCAATAATATTTATTTTCTCCTCTCCAGCTTTACATCAGTCGCTTGGTCAGGAAGGTTTCTGATTTGTTGATTGATTTTATGAAACCAGAAGCCCAGGGGATCTGTTTGTACCAGTGCGTCTAATCACTTGGCATGGTTAATGAAATTTTGAGGCCCTCTTTGAATGTGGGCTAAAACTGCCCCTGGAACAATTTCCTGTCTTATGTAATGGACAGGCTTATTCAAAGGCACCCTAAATGTAGGCTGCATCCCCAAACAATGCACAATAATATCCAGCTAATACAGGTCAGCCAAGCTGGTTGTGGGTGAGCTTTGTCCTTGGATATAAATAGCCGCCAGCACATTTTGTACATCTTTTGCTGTTGGTGCTATTATCCAGCACCTCTCTCCCTCCCACACTTTCTTTTTTCCTCTATACCACATTTACTGCCCTGCTGGCCACAGGTCCATCAATGAATTCCTCCTGCTAGCAACAAAATAATGTCCTTCCTTACTGTATAGCAGTCAGCTGTCATTTATCCTCCACCCAACCATGTGCGTGCGTGTGTGTGCACGCGCGTGCATGTGTGTGTCCCAATCTCCTGCACCCAGTCATTACTAAACATAGACAGCTCTCCCAGTTGTCACACTGACTGGCCACACCCGGCAGCGTGTGATTTGGCCTGGGAACCAATGACGGCATGGGATTGTCTTTTTCAAGGAAAGAAGGGAGGGAGGTCGGAAGGGAATGGGGGAAGTGAGCAAATCCTGAATGAAAGCAGACAGGCGGGATATGTTGGTGGAGGATTGAAGGCTGGCGATTAACTTAAACTGATTACTGCTGGGTTTCTTATAGCCCTCTATTTGTGAATGGCAGCAGGTGAGAGGCAGCGATAAAGGAAGGCTATTTGAAAACAAAGTCGCATTTCAAAAATAAATGCATCCATGTATAGATATCTGGCTCATTCAGCTCGGGTATTTTTAAGACTCCTTGGGGAGAAGCTGTATTATAAATACTTATAGACTGAAGCTGATCTTATTCCGGGAAAATAATCCATCTAATGTCGGTCTATAAATTTCCCTCCCTAGCTGGTTTGAGTGATAGTTAATCAGCTAGATTTTAAGACAACAAAACCTATGAACCTGAAATGAAAAGTTAAAATGGAAAAATTGCTGTATTTACTTCCTTCAACCCACCTATAAACTCTATTGCCTCCTGGAAGTGGGAGCTGATGTCAGCCATGTGGCTGTCCTCCACCGGGATCCACTTGTAGTCATAGTGGCCCTTGGCCGGCTGCAGGTCCCTGCGTGACACATTGAGCAAGGCTGTGATGTGAAGGTCGCTGAGATAATCCTGTCTGGAGGCATGGTAGGCACTACCGAGGTAGAGGAAAGGCAGGATCTCTACTGGTTTACCCTGAAAGAGGAAGAAAACAGAGATGTGAGTCAAGTACACAACATACAGCCTTCTAAAAAGAAAAACGTCACATGGGAGCCCCAGCCTTTATGCCTTAGCTTTAACACATCCACCAATTCTCCAAGCTAGAACATCCAAGCACCTGCCAGTATCTCATTACAGTCATCTGCAGATAAAATGGATGCAGGATGCTGGAGGAATTCCTCACTAGTGAAACAGCCCATGATACATCCACCAAACACAACAGAGTGTTCTTTGAAATCTAAAGTGGCCACATGCTTTCTATTTGGCCAGTGGACATAATAGCAGAAAGGTCAGGGATGAAAGACTGTCTTTTCTATGAGATGTCCTGATACCAGCTGTGTATCATGCTGTCTTTATAAAGAGACTGGGGAGCACTGAAGGTCATATAATATCACATGTAAGTTGAGAAAATGTTTTGATGTGCCAAATATAAAATTATCTGATGTCAGCGTGCCCTGGATGTGTGTGTTTCTTTTCGGAGTACGTTAAAAATATAAACTGGCAGTGGCTTCGTGCCGTGTGGAGAGACGGTAGGAAGTACTGTATTGTATGCTAAAGGGTGTTTCCATACCTGATCATAATCTGGCTTGTGGTGTGAAAGCTTCTCGTTGTGGTTGCTGACTCTTTTCTCGGTTTCAGCTCCGCTCTGGTCAGTGGTTTTCACATCAGTGCAAAGTTCAGGGTATAAAGAGTGGAAATTCTCGTATCCCCCTGAGAGAAGCAGTCAAAAACAGGAACTTTTAATAAATGAGCTTACAATAATTCTACCTCCTCAGACCAACACACAAATCTTGTGAAATGGCAGCGTTTATGAAACAGACTTAAGTACCGGATTATAACCACTATAACCTGATTATGGACGCATAATTAATTACAGGAGCCCGCACCGAAGGACCGGTAATCCGTTTAGGCCAACATCCTGAGGACGCACAAGTGACAGACGGAGATGGATGTGTTTAAACACAAACCCCAGGGGATTTATTTAGCTAAAAGAGGTAATGCGGATTGGGGGGGGGGGGGGGGAGGGGGTGGGAATTTTTTGGTT
>VOQJ01032049.1:5047-24038 GCA_015052665.1 Apistogramma diplotaenia
TTAGTTGCTGAGTAGATGTCCATTCATGAGTAGTATGAGACGCTGTCTTTCAGCTGAACAGATGAGTCAGTGTAGCTTTTTGTAGTAAAATGAATTAATGACAGTTCTAAAGGACATTAATCACACATTAATATGGCTTTTTTTATTCTTTCTTAAATATCTCTTAGCATAAATATTTATAACACATGTAAGATTTTATAAATATTTTTTTAAATACAATCATTTCACAATCTCTTACAGAAATCTAATGATATGAACTCTTTCTCTTCTGTGGTTGATTGTAGAAGATGGCATAATGCAGCCATGAATTCACCCCCCATAATGCCTTCCTCAGGTAAAGTGAGAAAGTAGGCAGGGAGGGGGGAGGCACCATACCAAGAGAGGAAATTTGAGCATCTTGAACTGCTGATGGATACATCTGAAGTGTCAAGTCCTGCAAGCGTTTTGAGTGTAGCAAAGTCGTGAGTTCCAGCACTACAAGCATCCAAAGCAGACGGCAGCTGAGCTGTGCCCAGCGAGAAGTCCTGAATCTCCGAGTCTGCGCAGGCCAGTGTAACACCAGTGTGGCCTCGAGTCCCAGCAGACCCAGCAGTAGCAGAGAGGCCAGCTGATGTGCATCAAGCAGCTGATGGCAGAGCACGTTTGAACCTTCTCTCCACCAATCTGATTTCCCCTTCTTCATAAAACTCACATCCACCTCATAGCCCGCCTCCTCCATCCACCGGCTCACTGCTGCTCCCAGTCGAAGCGCCCAGTGCAGCAGCACGAGGCTGTCTGTGACAGCCAGATGCCTCAAGAGGACAGTGGAGGGTTTGGTGGAGATGAGAGGGGAGCGTAGTAGCAACAGAGCGCGCAGGCTGAATATGCAGCCCAGCAGCAGGGGAAGGCTCACTCCATGGGGGAACAGCAGCACCGTCACCAGCTTCAGCAGTAAGAACCTGCGTAACCATCTTTTGGAGGCCGGATGACCAGGATGGCAGAGGCGGCTTATCTCCCAGACTGACTTTAAAAGCTGATGCGACCTGAAGAAAGTCCAGCACAGGGTGGTTAGCTCAGATTGGCATGTGACCTTTTGGCCAGTCTTAACATTGTCTCTGCTCCACCACAGACATGCTGGTGTTTTCATTCTTTTACATGAATTTCTTAATGCCATGCAATCCCTTTTTATTACTAGGCAATGTTACTCAAGAGGGTAGAGGCCCAGGCAAGAGAACAAACCATTGATAATTTCTTCTGCTATCATTTAAGATGACTCATGTTAACTTCACATGGCCTGATAAACGGTCATTTCTACTAAAAAAGTCATATTACAACATGTTTTTAAACTGGAAATGAATAATTGGAAAACAGGAAAACAAAGAAGAACCACATTACAGACGAATTTAAATGTTTTCAATTAAAAGCACACAGATTGTATATTCTTGTCTGAAACTATTTAAGATATTAAATTTGAAACTGTTGATATTAATTGTATATGTTTGTTTTTTTTAGACTCCACAGTTCCCTCCATGATAATTTTCTGAGCCCTGTGAACTCCTGCATTAAGTCAGATATATTTATACAGCGCCAAATCACAACAGTCACCTCAAGGAACGTTATATTGTAGGTACTGTAATGACCCTGCAATAATACAGAGAAAACCCAACAATTACCCCCTATTAGCAAGTACGTGGTTACAATGGGAAGAAAACATACTGTGGAAGTGTAAAGTGGTGGTCATCTATTCTAATATCGTGTAATATCTAAGGGATCTAAGGAACTCACCTGTGTGTAGACAGGAAGTTGCGGCTGAAGGTCATTGCTCTGTTTCACCTCATGTGTGTTGATGATTTTGTTAAAATCCCATTTTAGCTCCTTGTGACAATCTGGTTTCCAGGATTGATACAAAATAGTGAGAGGAGTCCCTTCTCTGTGCACCTTATCAGTGCTGGTTGCATCATGTCAGCTGGCTCATTCTCACTCTGTGCTGTCATGTCTATGAATAAAGCTAGACTGTGCCTGTCTCATGAGGGCAGAGGATCTGTGCCCAAGGGGTTTCTTTTCATTGCTCACATCAGTGTAGACCTGTATGTTTTTCCATGTAACACAACAACAGAAAAGGAGTTACCTGTAAGGGTGTAACTGCCTGAAATAAGTTACCTTGGTAGGTTAAGGAACTGCCAAAAACAAATCCATATCCACAACAACTGAGATGAAATCACTACAATGACTCATCTTTGTAACTGTTGACAGCTCTACACTGACTCAGCACTTCACTCAACACTTTACTCACTTTTGGCATTAATTCAAATTGAGATGTTTTTATGTGGTTTCACATCAAGTCGATTTATACTGCCCCCCCCCCCCACACACACACACACACACACACACACACACAGTATTCAGGAGAAAACAAACTCTAGGCAACAGCGGGAAAGGAAAAACTCCCTTTTAATAGGAAGAAACCTAAGACAGAACCAGGCTCAGAGAGGCGCAGGACAAGAAACACACTATGGGAAAGAGAAGGACCAATTTAATGGCATGCAGCACGTGGTATAAACACTTGGGGAAGACTGTGAGTGGAGAAGAAATAAATGAGAGGAAAGTCCACATCAGCCTGAGCCTGTAACAGCATAACTAAGAGAGGATTCAGATTCACCTGATTCAGCCTTAGCTACATCGAAAAGTAGTAAAACTTTCCTTTATCAAAAAGGAAAGTTTTAAGCCTAATCTTAATTTTATGGTAATATACGACTATAATGTCTTCTAGACATAACATGGCCTGATTATTCATATTCATATATTTGTTAAATGTGTGTGTTGTATTTGTTAAATGTGTGTGTTGAGGGACATATCCTGGCCAAGTTTACATTGTTACTGGAGGCCAAGGTTGTGCCATCCAGAGTAAGTATCTGGTTAGACACCATGTTTCTAAGGTTCTTGCTGAAATTTGTTCTGTCAGAATGTAGGAGAAGAAAATTACAGGACATCCAGGTCTTTTGTCTCTAAGGCATGTCTGTAGTTTAACTGGTTGATTTGTGCCATCTGGCTTTATGGATGAATAAAGCTGGATATCATCTGCAAAGAAATTAAAATATGTTTTATAATAATATTGCCTAAGGAAGCATATCAAGATCAATACGTTTATTGTCATATACACTGCAAAACACAGTGGTTATGCTGAGCGATGAACTCTTACTTTGCAGGCACCCTACACACAATTGATATAAATAACTAAGTTAAAATAAAATGAAAGAATAAGTATATCGATTTTTTTTTAATCAATAGTAAAGCAAGTGTAATATATACAGATGAAAAAGGTCAGGTAATGACAGTTTGTTAATCAATCAGTGATTCAGCACCCTGAAGGATAGAAACCATTTTTTGTCTGGTTGTTCTTGCTTTTACACTCCTGTAACATCTGCCAGATGACAGGAGTGTGAACAATGTGTGCTTTGGGTGGGTGTGGTCTTTGATGATGTTGTGTGCTCTCTATTACCAGGGCATAATGAATGTCTTGTAGTGATGAGAGAGCCACTCCACTGATGAATTGTGCCGCTTTGATGACACGCTGGAGAGCCTCCCTGTCCTGAGTAGTGCAGTTCCCATAACACACCGTGATGGACTTTGTTAGGCATCTGTAAAAGTTGCTGAGAAGTTTGGTGGATAATCCAAATTTCCTCAGCTTTGTTAGGAAGAAGAGTCTCTGTTGAGCCTTCTTGAACTGTGTTGTAGGACCAGGTGTGATGGTCAGTGATGTGAGTGCTGAGGAATTTGCCGAGGAATTTGAAGGTCTTCACCCTCTCCACCTGCGTCACGTTGATGGATAATTGGGCATGCCGGTCTCTCCTCTTCCTCAGGTCAATAATCATCTTCTCAGTCTTCTCTGTATTTAAGGAGAGATTATTTTCCTAGCACCTCTTCCCTGTAAGCTACTTCCTCTCCTCTGGTAATCAGCCTGATGACAGCTGAAGAATTTTTAAATGAGAGGAAAGTTGGATACTGGTCTATAATTAAATGAAACATCTGGATCAATAAATGTCTTTTAAAGAGTGGTTTAAAAACCACTACCTTGAAAGCCTGTGGCATGTATCCTGTGGTGCTTATAGAGATACATTGATCATCTTTCAAATTGAAGCTTTAATTAAAGATAGAAACACTTTGAACAGTCTTGTAGGAATGAGTCTAACTAGTAATTATTCAAGTTACTTCTGAGAAACTGAGAATACATAAACATTAGTGATTAATAATTGTCAGGGGCTTCTCTGTGTTATTGTAAAGTCTTTACCTTACAATATAAAGTGCCTTCAAGTGACTGTAATTCGGTACTATAGGGAACCCTATAGGGCTTGCTTAGCCTGTGGGACCCCAGAGGCAGCTGATAGGTACCAGCAGGTCAAGTGGAACATGGCTCAGGTGGTGGCCAAAGCAAAAACTCGGGTATGGGAGGAGGTCAGTGAAGCAATGGAAAAAGACTTTCAGATGGCCTTGAAGTGATTTTAGCAAACCATCAGGAGACTCAGGAGGGGAAAGCAATGCTCTACTCACACGGTCTATAGTGCGAGTGGGGAACTGCTGACTTCAACTGAGGCTATAGTCAGATGGTTGAAGGAATACTTTAAGGGTGTGCTTCAATTATCCGGGGATCATGCTCTTCAGCCTTCCATTGTTGCAGGCCATCCAGTCCCTGTACAACCACAGTGAGACCTCGGTCCGTATTGCCTGCAATAAGTCGGACTTGTTTCCCGTTTGCGTTCTGCGCTTTGTCACCATTTCTGCTCATAATGTTTATGAACAGAATTTCTAGGCGTAGCATGTGGTGGGAGGCTTCTGTCTTGACGGCCTCAGAATCTCGACTCTTTGCGGATGATGTGGTCCTGTTGGCTACATCAGGTGGTGGCCTCCAGCTTGCAGTGGAATGGTTCGCAGCCGAGTGTGAAGCAGCTGGCATGAGAGGATGGAGTACCGACTCTGGCTCAGGCAGTTGTTGCCCCAGGTGGAATTCAAGTATCTCAGAGTCTTATTCACGAGTGACAGGAGCAGGGAATGGGAGATTGACAGATGGACAGATGGACTGTGGCTGCGTCTGCAGTAATGTGGATGCTAATGTAGAGGACTGTAGTCTGTTGTGGTGAAGAGGGAGTCAAGTGTACAAGCAAAGCTGTCAATTTACCAGTCGATCTACATCCGTTCCCTCACCTATGTAGTGACTGAAAAAATAAGACTGCAAATACAAGCAGCTGTAATGAGATTCCTCAGAATGGTGCTGGCCTCTCCCGTAGAGATAGGGTGAGGAGTGCTGCCATTCAGAAGAGGCTCAAAGTAGAGCCGCTGGTCCTCCACATCAAAAGGAGCCAGTTGAGGTGGTTCGGGCATCTGACTAGGATGTCTCCTGGCAACCTTTTGGGTGAGGTGTTTTGGGCATGTCCTACTAGAAGAAAGCCCTGGGGCAGACCCAGGACATGCTGGAAAGATAATATCTCTCAGCTGACCTGGGAGCACCTTAGGAATACCTTGCGAACCCTTTGGGGTCCCTTCGGATGAGCTGGTGGAGATGGCTGGGGAGAGGGAGGTCTGGGCTTCTCTGCTTAGGCTGCTGCCCCCACGACAGAAGAAAATCTATGGATGGATGGTTTTAAATTATAAATAGAGCTCTGTCTCTTTGTCAGCCTGGCTACAAAAACGAAACCCGTGGTTGTTGCTGTTTCTTCCATCAGTGACAAACAATAAAATGTCCTGAATTTATAACAGGCTTTTCATTTCTGTTTGTAACAACCTACATTTTTCCAGGGTGTTTTTAAGTTACACCAGGGAATAACTTCAAGTTTGTCACTTTCTTTTTCAGAAAAAAACAAAGTGACAGTATCCAGTGCTGGATGTAATATTTCTAACAGCATTATGATGTAATATTTAGCAATAAAGCCACAAATTTTGCAATTTTGATTGCATCATTTGTTTGTTGCTGCACTTCTCAGTAATCACTGGTGCAAATTTAATAGTCATAACCACTTCTCTGATGGTTGGACTGAGAACACTTTGCATACTATGTTTACACAGGGAACAGCCCAGGTGTGCGAGTATGTTTGTATCACACTAGACATCAATGTTTGTCTTTGAGTTCTGTGCCAAAGTTAACAAGACAATGTTTAATAGTCTGGTCAGAATGAAGCCAACAAGAGAAGGGGAGCGATTTATGGTTGGGGTAGGAGGTGGAGGGATGAGGCACTAAAACAGCATATTATGAAGAAAGTAATGTTTCAGGAACAAATGGTGCCACAACAAGGGGAAAAAGTGAAAGTGTACATGTAATAATACTCTGGATCTAACTTTGACTTTTCCCGTGAATATTTCATCCAACAACACACTGAGTGGTAAGATTGCCTTAGCCTTTGAAATTACAGAACACTGATGTAAAAATGTGTTTTCCCATCAGTTTCCATCAGTCTGCTACTTTTTCCTCAGCACTAATTGATAAATGTCAAATTCCTCTTCAAAGATGCAAAGTGTAGAAACATTTTCACAATGCTCACTAAGGCTAAGCATGGAAAATGATTATCATTGTGATGTATTAGTGTGCAACTGCACCGATACTCTTTTTAACACTCAACATCTTTACAAAAACTAAAAAAGAAACGAAGTTATCGCCATCTGTCATTCTATCTTTTTTTTCCTACCTTAAGAACTGTTCATCTGATCCACCTCCAGTTGGTGGGTGGAGGTCGGTGGGATGAGCAGTTGTTCTCTAAGCCTAATCTAGCCTAAGCCCAGCTTGAACCTCAAAACCAAGTCTTCAAAGAGCTCTCTGAAAGGCAGTGGAAACTTGAGCTCAGGCCAAAATGCTCTAACTTCACTGTGATGACCTAAAACTCAAACTGGGTCTCACAGAAATAAATAATCTTTTAATTTATTCTTTTCCTCTGATTTTCTGTGTCAAATGACCTGACAGGTCATTTGCAAGAGCCTGATATATCACAGTGACAACATGCTGTTTGGATGAGGGGTTCTTAAGAAACATGAATCCCACAATCTGTTCTGCACAGCCACATTGTGAACAATCACAGGAACAGTCACACGTACACATTCACTGAGTGCATCCTTACAGCTGTCCTCATTTCAAAACTAACTCTGATTTAAGAGCATCTGTAAATAGAAGCTACCAAACATGTAGCTGCGTAGTCTAAACAAAGGGCAGATTTACTGCTAAAAGCTTCTTTTAAACTATTTTCTTAGTTTTCTAATTTATTTGAATAACTGAATTTATTTTCGGTGATCATGCAGAAACCCAGGATGTATGAACTTTCCCTGACGTAACTGCACCCAGATTATGCCAACTGATAACTCTCTGATAGCTGACACGTAACTTCTCTGCATGATCATTTCAGGTAGTGCTCCCACAATGAGTCAACTCACAGTCTAAAAGGACAACTGACTTCATACAGTACAACCTCAATTCCAAAAACGTTCTGATGCTGGTGTAAAAAATGAAATGAAACCAATTCAGTAAATGTGGGGAAAAAAAAACAGAAACCAAATCAACTGCAGTTGAGGTGGTTCGGGCATCTTACAAGGATGCCTCCTGGGCGCCTCTTGGGTGAGGTGTTCCGGGCATGTCCCACCGGGAGGCGGCGCCGGGGCAGACCCAGGACACGCTGGAGGGATTATATCTCTCGGCTGGCCTGGGAACGCCTTGGAGTCCCTCCGGATGAGCTAGTGGAGGTAGCTGGGGAGAGGGAGGTCTGGGCTTCTCTGTTTAGGCTGCTGCCCCCGCGACCCGGCCCCGGATAAGCAGTGGAAAATGGATGGATGGCTGGATAGGTTCACTGGCACCAGGTCAGTAACGTGTATGAGAAGAGCATCTTAGGAAGGCAGTAAAGATGGGCAGATGGGTGCTGAACTGGCCTGCCTGCAGTCCAAACCTTTCACCAACTGGCACATCATGAAATGAAAAGTACGACTAAGGAGACCCAGAAATGTTGAGCAGCTCCCCCTAAAGTCCCCCAGCTGGTCTCCACGGTGACCCCGTCCACAGCTTTTTTGAGATGTTGCTGACATCAAATTCAAAATGAGCAAATATTTTCTCAGTTTAAACATTTTACATCTTTCCAATGTTGTGAATAAAATGCACTTTTGTGAGAAGATATGCAAATCATGGCAAGCCGACCTTTTTTGGAATTGGGGTCGTATAATGTTTGAGAGAGAGATTAACCACATATATACACAGTCTGGTTTCACAGCTTTACTTACACTGAAAATAACTGTCCCTTTTTCGCAGCGCACTCCAAAAAGCTCTCACAAAATGTTTAGCACACATCATCAGATAAACAACAGATGCCTCGTGTATCATTTCAGGAGCAATAACCATCCAGATTTGTTTGCATGCAATAAACTTATCGGGTTTTAAATGAGCTGCACAGGTGTGAGTGTATCAAAACAAAGCCCAAGTAAATATGCTGAAAATATGAAACATTACAGTCTCACATACAGCAACGAGACATACTGAGGGTAAGGACCGGCAAAATAGACTCTTTCAGATGTGGCTTTAATCCTTTATTCTGATCGGTAAAATTAGTAACATTCAAAGATCTTTAGGTTAATGGAACCTAAAGTATCCAGGATGTATGAAATACTATCTCAAGATCAGCTACTGTAACTGTGTGTAATCATGCTCAGTGTCAACAGCTAGGAAACCACAAAGTTTTATAAATCATTTGTTTCCCATGAATGTACTGGCAGGGTTCCATCTCTGAGCTCTACTTTGTGAAACACTACAAAAAGTGCTGACATGAATGATTTTAAGAGATAAAGTGACCTACATAAACATCCTAATCTGCAAGTTAACACCGGCTTTGCAGAAGCCACAAAAAGGACCATTTGAAATTCAAATATCACATGACTAATATGAAAGCTGTCTCTGTGATGTGAACTGCGACAGATGTGAGCGTCAGCAGAGTAACCAGGTATTTAAGGATGTTGTTAATCGCCACAAATCTCTGTTTAATCTGTAACAACTACACTTTTGTAAATTATAGCGGTGAATAATGACGGGGAGCTGAGCAAATTCCTAACAGTGTAAAATTGTATTAAATTAATCATCCTGTAATTGATTATTAGACCACGAGGAGGAGAAGCAGATGTTCTCATTTCCATGAAAGGACCGAGGCAGCTGCAAAGAGAGGATTTGCTGGGCCCGTGTCAAATATTCAGGGTGGTTCCCAATAAACAAAACTGAACAAGCAGTTATCCCTGAGCGACAGCATGAGAGGTTTGTGGGTGCCAATTAAAATAATATATGGGTTAGTTTTTGTTTTTCAGTCCTCTGTATAGTTAAAGTTTCTGCTCCAGTTTAGAATGTAGCCACAGTTTTAAACTAGTCTTATTTTTAAAGTGTCTATTTGTGAAAGAGGTTGGGTGAACCCACAGATAAGTCAGCTGTCGTTATTTCCCAATCATTGTGTTGGTTTTCTCAAAAAGTTTCAAAACTGCCATCCATCCATTTTCTTCCACTTCTCCAATTCAGGGTCAGAGGTGCCAGGCTAACACAGGGAGACATTCGCACTCACAACAACTTAACATTCATGTCTTTGGACTGTGGGAGGAAGCTGGAGCACCCACAGAGAACCCACACCAGCACTGGGAAAACATGCAAGGCCCACACAGAAAAGCTCAGTGTTAACCACTGCACCACTGTGTCACCCCGCAGATAGCTGACTTGTTAAACACAGATTATGACATCAGTAATGGCCACAAGCCGTGTGTGAGTGACACAGAGCTCTTATTTTTATGTACTCATCCTGGTTGGAGAAATTATTTAAGCTCTCTTCTCCTTGTTTGTTTTCTTTTGTAGATTTAATGTCCCTCTATTGTAATTGCATTAAAAATTAAAAGTTAGCTGGAAATGCTGAGGTGACTTGACAAAAGACGTCTGCGTAAACAAGCCATCTCAGTCAGTGTTGTAAAATTCTGAGTAAGTGAGTTAGATCCGCTCTCAGATCAAAACCTCCGATGATGCACTTAGCGCAGTAAGTATCAGTAAGTATCTCTACTTCCCACCCACATTATTGGATTTTGGAGATCATTACAATCATCATGCACAGAGAAACCACAGCAGCAGAAAGTGCACTCAGCTCAACCACCGTTTGTTTTCCACCACACGCTCACAGATGCAGTGCGCACTTCTTTTTGAATACGCATGTGCACTTTAATGCGCTGATTAATGCTCAATACGTGAATGCGGATTCTTCACTGCCCGATTAAGTGTTTTGATTGGTGAGATCATCTTTTCAGATTCCAATCAAAGAGATGTCGCACAAAGGACAGTTATGTACATGTAGCAGAGTGGCGGGAGGGTGGTACCCTTTGTCCCCCTCCCGGTGGCGTTGTCATTTTAATTATTTATAATTTTAATAAAGTTTTTAAGCCCTTGACCGCCCGCATTGTCACATACAGTAAAAGCTAATGTTGAAAAATAAAAGCTCTGTGGTTTCAAGCTCGCTTAATTCGTGATATGTAAAATGGAATGACTCGGAAACTGCAAATACCCCGTCAACATGTCTCAAAAGGTCTACCCCCCCCAGGCCATTACTCCTTTAGTTTGCCACTAATGCACTATTAAGTTAATAAACAAATGTTTGTCTTAACATGTGGAGTCGTGGGTAATGACACAGAAGACTTTGTTTTTCCTCGCTGGTGCTGAACCACTAAAGGGTTACAGATGACTTATCTTGTCCTTCCATCCCAAAGGCCTTTCAGTTGTGAAAATGACTTTGCCCATTTCCACTGCAGCATCCGCACCCCATTAACGAAGTGTAAACCACATTCATTAGCAACATGTGTTCCAGGAAGCACTGCGGGAAAAGTTTATGTTGTTTTCCTTTCCTGGTTAACCAAGTGTCTTTGCATCTTTTCTTTCTTTATTTCCTCGTCTTTATCATCGCCCGGAACAGAGTTACAACTTGTTCGTACACGTTCAGGCAAAACAGCTGCACTAAACTCACCAGTTTGCTGAAATCCTAAACAGCACACACACACACACAAAAACCAATAAATAAATAAAAGAACAATTATCACACCGAGCCTGCAGGCTGCGAGCTCCGCCGTCACACAATACAAATACGTGTCTCTATGTAAACACTTGTCAGAAGGTGTCCAGTGCAATGAGATACTATGTGCATGATATCGTTTTGGAAATTTCTGTGTAAACATGGCGTGCCAGTCAAAACAGGTCAGGCAAGAAAATACAAACATCTGAGCGAGAAATATGAGAAAATAAAGGTTTGTATTACAGTCTTAATCACAGGACGGCACCATCCAGTCAGGGTGTGTTTTTATGAGAATCACATACCGGCCTGTCGGGATTAGCCAGGGCATGAATATTAAAATCAGCGAATTGGGGAGAATGTTAAGTACAAACTGCCTGCAGGAAACCAATAACCTTTAAACTGGAGCTGCAGTGCTTGTGATGTCACTGGGTTTGATGAGGCTGTGCTGTTAAAGAGAAAGGACGGCCCCGCTTCACTGAGCTTTTAAGGAACTGAGGCTCCGAAGACACCGCATCTTCCCACCACTGTTACAACACCTAGCAGATGAATCAGGCACACACTCTGAGGCAGCCTTCTAGCCGTGCACGTCAAGAGGGAGGGGGGGAGATCGACATACCAGCAGCTGTTTTCGAAAACAAGAACTCACCGGTAAGGAGAACATGCAGTGGCTGGATTTGAGTTTGCTGGATTGTAGGTTTTAGTTTTGTTTTTGTGATGTTTTTGACTTCTGCTGAGCGCAGTGGGTGAATGAGAAAGTACAGTACTCAGCGGCGTGGAGCCACATTGTTATGAGTTACTACCATGTTTGAGCAGTGCAAATATTGCATCTGTGACTTTCAATTGTATCTCATTCAAAATGTGGAAGAGCAAGAGAAGGTTTGTGTGCATGAGTGAATGAAGGAGTCTTTAATTCGTAATGGTTAGAATAGAATAGAATAGAATAGAATAGAATAGAATAGAATAGAATAGAATAGAATAGAATAGTACTGATCCCACGACGGGGAAATTCACATATTACCGCAGTGGTACAGGAAAGAAAAACTATTTTTTTTACATACAGTATACAGTATATATCTATAGATATACACATATGTACACATATACATGAAAAATAACACTTTATACAGATTTTAACACACTATATACATTTGTAGTCGAGGTGGGGGTGACAAATAAATAGATGTATGTTTTCTGTGTGTAAAAAAAAGTGCCCTGTGTGCATACTGATGGCAGTGAGGTAGAGTGTCCAAGTGTCCAAGTGACTCATGACATCATGGTGTGTTATAGAGTCTAACTGCTGTTGGGATGAAGGACCTGCGAAAGCGCTCCTTCCTGCAGCAAGGATGTATTAGTTTTTGACTGAAGGAGCTGCTCAGCGCACCCACGGTCTCATGCAGAGGGTGGTGGGGGTTGTCCATGATGGATGCTAGTTTTGCTAACGTCCTCCTCTCACCCACCACTACTGACTCCAGAGGACATCCCAGCACAGAGCTTGACCTCCGCACCAGTTTGTCAATCCTGCTCCTGTCGCTTTCAGTGCATCCACCCCCCCAGCAGGCCACGGCATAGAATAGTCCAGATGCTACCACCGAGTCATAAAATGTCTTTAGCAGAGTCCTACAGATCCCAAAGGACCTCAGTCTCCTCAGCAGGTGGAGTCGACTCTGGCCCTTGT
Organism: Apistogramma diplotaenia; assembly: GCA_015052665.1. NCBI lineage: Eukaryota > Metazoa > Chordata > Actinopteri > Cichliformes > Cichlidae > Apistogramma > Apistogramma diplotaenia. Next base: position 17,741 of record VOQJ01032049.1, read on the forward strand.
TATACAGGGCGTCTGTGTTTGTGGTCCAGTCCAGCCTGTTGTTGAGGTGAGCACCCAGGTACTTGTAAGAAGCCACAGTCTCAATGTCCTTTCCCTGGATGCTCAGCGATGTTGTTAATGTGCTGTTTGATGCAAAATGCATTAGAGCTACAAAGAGAACCAAGTTTGCAGTAAAGTGCATGACATTTACTGTAACACATATGCATGATTTATCACCTGAAGTGCACAGTGCTAAAATAAGCTGCTGTACATGTCCATCAGTGAAGAGGAGTTTGTCATCTATCTATTAGCACTGAGTCCGTGGCAAGTCAGAGTTTATCACTGACAATGTCTCAGCATTTTAAAAAAAATGTAAATTAGCTTATAAAGCCATAAACAAAATCTTTACCATGTGACAGGATGGAGTTCTAAGGTGCTTATCTGCTTTCTGCATTTGCTCCAGAGTCTGCACGGCAGATCGACTATCTCGAAAACGATCGACCACATCGAGGTTTCAGCACTGAGCTCTGTGTTTTTACTTGCATGCATGTTTTTTGGGGGCACTGACCTGCCCACATTCTCTTTCACTTGCACTTATTTTAAACACACGATCACAATGCAGTTTCTCTCTGTCTCAGCAGCCACACAAATGGAGAATGTGACAGTCAGCTTACAGGACAACTCCACTAAGTGTGAGTCCATCGATGACTTCCGTAACCAGGTCTACTCCACAGCCTACTCCCTCATCACTGTTTTAGGCCTGGTTGGGAATGGCTTTGCCCTGGTGGTGCTCATCAGAACGTACCGCCAGAGCTCACCCTTTCACATCTACATGCTGAACCTGGCTGTGTCTGACCTGCTCTGTGTCATGACACTGCCGCTGCGTGTTCTCTACTATGTCAAGAAGGGAGACTGGAACCAGGGGGATTTCCTCTGTCGCATCAGCTCCTATGCCCTCTATGTAAACCTCTACTGTAGCATTTACTTCATGGTCGCTATGTCTGTCACGCGTTTCTTGGCTATTGTTTTCCCCGTGCAGAACCTGCGGCTGGTGACAGAGAGCCGTGCACGCCTGGTTTGTGGGGGAATCTGGGTGGTGATCTGTCTTCTATCCTCACCCTTCCTGATCTCCGGCCAGAAGTTTGATCCAATAACAAATAAAACCAAATGCTTTGAGCCACCTCCACCCGGAAAAAGTTTGACAAAATTAATCACACTGAACTATGTGTCTCTGATGATTGGCTTCATCCTGCCCTTCCTGACCATCCTGCTTTGCTATGCCGGCATAGTCCGAACCCTTCTTTCCCGCACCCATGCTGCCCGTCGTCAGCGAGGCACAGGCACCAGAGCCATCCGGATGATTGTCATTGTCCTGCTCACCTTCCTGGTCAGCTTCATGCCTTACCACGTGCAGCGCACCGTGCACCTGAACTCCCTGTCTCGGGTCGACTCGACCCACTGCCAGACGGTTTCCATGCAGAAGTCTGTGGTGGTGACACTGTGCCTGGCTGCTGCCAACTCGTGCTTCGATCCGCTGCTTTATTTCTTCTCCGGGGAGGGTTTCCGCAGCCGCCTGTCCTCCCTACACCAGTCGGTGAAGTCAAGCACCATGCGCCGCACAGACAGGCTGAAGCCCATCACATGCTCAGAGTCAGTGGAAAACCACCAGCTGAAGACAGGTTAAACAACACCACGCAAAGACAAGTCGGCAGACAAGCACAAAATCTTTAAGGGCTCAGGGTGCTCTCATGCAGACAGAAGTTTTTAAAAATTGTTGCCAGATTTAAGTATTTAAACCGAATGTCTCCAGAGGATGAGTGTCATGTAAGATGATATTTATTGTCCCAAAGTATTTGTTAAATATTTAAGTGATGTTCTGTGTTGGCAGCATAATAAAAACAGCAGCCTGTTATGTTTTAAAGATTGTGGTGTAAATGTAAATATATATCATATCACTGCCTGAATGTATTTATATGACAGTGTAGTGAGATGTGACGTTTTAGCTGAAGGGTCAGGAAAGTTGAGGTTTGAACTTTGCAGCTTGCATATGAAGGGTTAAAACTCTGCCTTGTTAAATGCTGTAGAAAAACAGCACGCTAAAGATTGTGGATCTTTGCATTTCTTTATGATTGTTCTGCTTACTGTATTTTTTCTTTTTTTACTTTTTTAGATGGCTTTGTGGAAATGTCTGTTTTTCTGTATGAGTTATCATTTCATGTGCTTGTGTTCATGTGTTTTTGGTTTACTCTGTGATCTCTATGAATGTTGAACATTTCTTTTTAAATAAAAAATAAATATTTCACATGTTTTACAATGTATGGGTACAAGTTGGAGGAAAATTTGGGAATTCTGGACTGTACCGTAAAAGCAATAGTTGACATTTTGGGAGATTGATTAAGATTTGGGGAAGTGACTGGAAATAAAAAAGTTCCAGCTTTAACCTTTAGCTTTATGCTAAACTAAGCTTTACACTCACGTAGCAACATGAGACTGGTGTCAGTCTTTTTTACCACTTTTACTAGTAAGAAGAAAAAAAAACCTTATTCCCCCAAAATGTCCAACTTTTACTTTAAACACTGGAAAATATGTTACTGTATCCAATAACTGCACTAATAAAAGATTCCATGTGTTAGTTCAGTGTGTTAATTCGTGAACAGTTACACACTCTGACCACTGGGGGTCAACACCAGTACAAATATTGCCAGCTCTTCCCTCAGTGTTTTGGTGCTGCTCATCATCTCCCTTGCCATACTATCTTTTGGGAAAACAATGAGCTGCTGTTTTCATTCCTAGAAACTGTGGAGGTCTTTTATAAATTGAATTTGTGCTAAACATATAAGTCATGAGACAGTGTGTATGTTATGTGAGCGCACAACCCCCACTTCCCAAAATACACAGGACAGTGCATGATTAGCTAATTTAAGCCATCTTTTTTTTTTTTTTAATGAACATTATTGACATTCTACGCCCTATGTTTTTTGTTAAAACTTTCTCTTTTCCAAAGCAGGGTAGCATATTTCATCCTCCCATAAAGCGACAACAGCCATACAGCGAATTGTGCTTCGGGGGTAATTTAGAAATGCAAAACAACAGCGAGAGTAGACCAGACTGCTGAGGCTGACCCTGCTGATTAGAACATAGAAGACCACTGTATTACTACTTCATACACAGATAATATCAAGCACATGATCGGCTCCCTCCTCTATTGGCACAAAAAGCTGTTTGTCTCAGTCTGCAAAACAGGGCTATCTATTCCATAACAGTATTAGTGTACCTCGCTGCAAGGGCACTAACTACACAGGAAGCAAAGAAAGTCCCTGCTTGATTCTTACTCGTTTCTAAAAAGGGTATAGATAATAGCGCACCGTTTTCACTGTCATTCATACTGTTGCTAAATAGCTGTTTAATTGATTTATATCTTGCTTATTTCTGGCTCTGTATTGTTATTCCAGGACCCCACCCAATTGGCTCTGCGCAATTCACTGTTCAAAAAAGTCCTTTACTTATTAAAAAGGCCCCTTGTGCAGGTCCTCTGCTGAAGGTGATTTGGCCCACCTTAGTAAAAACCCACTTTCTTCTGACCTGACAACACCTGGAAGCCTTGTTAGGGGCAGCAATCAGTATTTGTGAGCACTGTCTTACCCCTCTCATTACCGTAAACCTTCTAAACCTGTGAAGCTTCTAAGCAGCATGATTTTCCATTAACTTTAAAATCGGTCTGAACATGCTGGAGCCCAAATCCAGAGTGCACTGATGTCCCCAACATGCAGATTAAAACAGCATATCTCTGATGATGCTGATGATGAAGAAGAAGGGGCCCCGGTGCAGGACACAGAGGTAGGTAAGGTGAACAACTGCAGTAGTTCTGGTGTGTTAAACTGTGGAGAGGGGCGGCGGGGGGGGGTTCTTCTTGCTTGTCTTTCTGTTAAAGTAAACGGTAACTGGAGTGGCATTCATATAGCATAACATTCTCAGCACTCTTCCTGGCACTTGTTTTCTACATCTAAGCGCTTTCTATCCGACACGCACACATTCACACTCCGACGAATGCGTCAGAAGCAGCTCGGGGTTCGGGGGTCCAAGCAGACTGGAGAAGCCAGGAATCGAACCATCAACCTTTCAATTAGTAGGTGACCTGTCATCCAAAGTCACTGCACACCACTCACTTTTTGCATGTTTGAATATAAGAGCCTGTAATATTACTCAAATAGACTATTTTATAAGTGTCCATGCATGTAGCAGAAGACCAGAAATATACTGTGTACATCCACTGCTGTAACTTTATACTGAATGAAATAAAGAGAAAAAGCATAAAATTATCCCTTTAAGGGGGAACAGACTTACTTTTACAACATGTGTTAATGGTTACCCTGTGAGATGAGAAACAGTTGGAGGAGCTTCCTGGGAGAGCTGGTTCCATGTCAGGCATTTGGCCTTTCTGTCATATTTTCAAATACAGTAACCTATATAATTAGAAAAGCTTACCAGAGTTGCCTTGAGGGATTTTGTTTTAAATATGCTTTACACAAAAGAATCGCACCAGCAAATACTTTGAGAGGAGCAGTCCTTGAATATTTTGTTGACCTATGATGTCTTATTGTTCTGAGTGTTGCGGGCTCACGGCCAAGCCTGTTTAGGACTTTTCTGAAGCTGATCAAAACCAGAATGGCCCAAAGTGATACAGAATCATCCCACAGCTGTTTACGCATTCACTAATACTAACTCATGGGCACTCAATGGCCCCACCACTTCATATCATGGCAGTTAGTGAGTTACTGAGATCCCTTTGGAGGACGTCCCTGCTATATGTTTCCCGCCTGAAGCACAGTCTTTCAAACCTGTGTGTAACAAAAGCTTTCTGTTGAAACTCTGAAATCTCTAAGCACAAGCTGATTTTTATTTTATTTTTTTTAGACCGGAGAAAGCACATCCAGAGCCAAAGGCCATACGTATGCAACATGTTCTCATCCCCAGGCCGCCACATACTGGCAGTCTGTGAAATGCTGCTTGCGTCACAGAGATACACACAAGGTGTCCTTTGGCTCTTGTGCCTTGTGGCGGTGTTGGCAGCGATATCGAACGCAGGGAGATAACAGGAGCGTCAAAGTCTGCATCAGCGGGCTGGAAGTGTGGCAGTGGAGATGCTCGCAAGCTGGTCAGCCACAGGACCACGGTTTATATCCTGTTTCACTTCACTTTGTTTTGCTCACTTTTTACTTTCGCTTTCACTATCTGCTCAGTCAGGTTTAAACTCCTTAGGTTTAAATGGGCTGAATTAAATGTACGGTTTAGATTTTGGAGCAAAGTGGTTTGACAACAGTTTTGCAATAACTGTTTAGGAATTACAGACATTATTAAAAATGGACCCCCATTTTCAGAGGCTCAAAACTAATTGGACAAACTAACATAAATTTAAATGTAAGGATTGTTTCAATATTTACATGAAGAGCCTTTGCAGTCAGTAACTGCAGCCGCCTTCATTTGCTGCTTGTTCGTGGGTCTCTCTGCTCTCAGTTTTGTCTTCAGTAACTGAAAAGCTGCTTTCAGGTGACTGACGCAGCCACTGAAGAATATCTCAGGCTTGAGAAACTCTTGGGTTGCTTTTGCAGTTTGCTTTGGGTCATTCTTCATTTGTACTGCGAAGCTCTGTCTGATCGGTTTTCCAGCATTTGGCAGGATGTGAGCAGAGAGTACAGGCCTGTACACTTCACAATTCATCCTGCTGCTTCTATCAGCATCACATCATCAATAAACACTCATGACCCTGGCAGCCGTACATGCCCATACCATTATATTTCCTCCACTACATTTGACAGTTAATGTGCTATACCTCAGATCATGACTCAACTTTTCCTTCACTGTGCTTTTCTCTTCCCGTCATTATGCTCTTGGTTTCATCTGTCCAATGTTTTTTCCAGAACAGACTGTTTTATTAGGTGTTTTCGTGCAAACTCTAATCCGACCGTCCTGTTGGTGAGTGAACTCGGTGTAGACCTTTTGGATTTCCATTCATGAAGGCATCACTTCAATCCCATCATGATTGTTTGATTTGAAACCCACTGTGGTATAAAAACCAAACTGTAGCACTTCTCTCATCTGCTCTGATCACTTAAAACTACATTCCTATTCTATGCAGCACCTCCACTGCATCCATTTTTACAGATATCTGTGTGCAATGGAAGACATTTTTGTGTTTATATTGTTATATTTATATTTTTGTTAAATTGTTGCAATTGTTATTTTGCACGAGTGACCTTTTTCTTAAACAAATGTGTGTTAATTAAAGGTAATAAGGGAATTGTTTTATTTTTTATACTTT
>VOQJ01032051.1:10164-20366 GCA_015052665.1 Apistogramma diplotaenia
TATCAAGAAATTTGTTACACCTTGCAGGAATGTGTGACAAATTTCTTGATATGTAAAGTACAAATCAGGAGAGATCTGAAGTCTGGTGTTGCACAGCAGAAGCCACAAACTCGATGTTGATATTACACAGCTTGAGATTTTTTACAAAGTTTGTGTCGATTCTCCTGCAAAGTTTCACTCAGGGTTGGATTTGCACATATGGGTGGTGCAGTGGTTACCACTGTTACCTTGTAGCCAGTTCTGGGTTCACGTTAGGAGTCACGGGTTAACTGAAGATTCCAAGTTGGCCTTTGCTGTGGCTGTGAGTCTTATGTGAACATAACAGGTCTCTGCTTTAACCCTGTGATGTGACTGACAACCCTGAACTTCACACAAAGAAGACAGCTATTTACATCTGCAGGAATTTACATTTTGTACCACGGCTCTGTTCTGGAGCCTCCCCAACCTCCCATGTGGAAATGTGGAATGCTTGAGTTACAGATAGCAGCAGCAATCCCCCAGTTCAGGACAAAAAAAGACACCTGTGACAACAGATACACTGTATGACACTGATTAAGTCAGAAAATGAGGAGCTGGGCTTGAGGTAGGTTACAAGGTGAGTTGCAGATGAAGAGCTTAAACAGTGTGCCCTCTATGAAATAACTGTTTGGTTATGTATGAGCTAATCTGCCAGGATTGCAGCTGAGCTTGAGTTTGTGTTGAGTTGTGTGCTGGATTTGTCCTTGTTAAATGTTTTATCATTACTGCAAACACTCCGTTTGGTTTAGGCGAGCAGTGGTGCCTGGATGGAGCACGGAGCATTCTCACATACAGCTCCTCCGCATAATGTCTAGACAAGTTCAGGGCTGCAGTGAATGTGTGAAAAAGTCTTAACACGCTCTAAAGAGTGCTGTGTTTTTCAGTATCCGACACCCTGTTGAGATGATCCTCCTCTCATCCTGTCTCGGGTCAGCCTGTAATACATTGAAACCCTCTTTGTTGTCCTTTTTTATGACACTGCTCACACTTGTGAGGTTTGAGGATGTAGATCCAGCAGAGACACTATGAAACCCCTTCAGCTGACTTTAATGGACACACACAGTTGCTACCCCTGGCAGCAGCACATGTCCTCATTTTTGGCCATCCTGTCATTAGCCTCCTCCATCCAATCCTGCGGGGAAGAATCAGCTCCAGCTCAGCCATCTGTCTTAGTGTTTAAGAAAGCGGCACAGTGGCAGGCCAAAAGTGCAGTTGTTTCTATCATGTGTGGGAATTCAGGCTGAATCCCTCCATTAACCCTCAGCTGCTATTGCCCGGGGCCTCTTCTTCACTTTGATTAAAACAATGGCCTGCCCCACTGGGTGACTGAGAGGAGATGGTGGTGGTGGTGGTGGGGGGGGGGCTCACCTTGGGTGATGCCTTTTGAGATTTTTCTTTAGTAATCCCAGCCTTTTAGTACTTTCAGGCAGCAGCTGCTGGTGTTCTCCAGCAATTGTTTCTTGTAGCGCAGGAGACTCAGCCAGGCTGGATGGGCTTCAGAAGACACTGCAAACTGACACAATCACAAATTCAATATGGTGATGCTTGGCCTGCCAGAGATTTCACAGCCCGTTGCTTGCTTGCATCTTGATTGCTCACCTTTCTGCTAACACTTTTTAAATCCTCTCTTTAACCAGTGGGCACTGACTTATTTCTATGCTGGAAGTAAACTGAAGATAGGAAGCCAAACCCGCAGTGTCCTTGAAACCTGTAAAACAGGGTTGTCAAACTCCCAGCCTGTGGGCTGCTTTTGGCCACGCCCCCTGCTTCTGGCCACTAATTGATGTAAAAAAATATAGTACAATTTGGCCCTTTAAGTTACTTTTTTGACATTTCGCTTAAGCTTCTTAATTGGACGGGAAAGCAAATTGTCCTATAATTTTGACTTTTGATTTGTGAGCAGAAGTACAGCACGATAGCGGCACTATATTGCTAAAGGTGCCTTCACACACATATGAACCTGAGTAACATCCCATTTTTAATTCATAGGGTTTAATATGATGCCGGCCCGCCCTTTGCTGCTATTAGAGCTTCAGCTCTTCTGGGAAGGTTTTCCAGTGTTTATGGGAATGTTTGACCATTCTTCCAGAAGCACATGTGAGGTCAGACGCTGACCGACACTGACAGAGCCCATCTCCTGAAAAGCACCCCCACACCATAATCCCCCCTCCACCAAACTTTACACTCGGCACAAAACAGTCAGGCAGGTACCGTTCTCCTGGCAACCACCAAACCCAGACTCATCCATCAGATTGGCAGATGGAAAAGTGTGATTCATAACTCCAGAGAACTCGTCTCCACTGCTCTAGAGTCCAGTGGTAGTGTTCTTTACACCACTGCACCTGATGCTTTGCATTGCACTTGGTGATGTAAAAAAAATTTGGCCAGTATATTTTTAAAAACGCCAAATATCAGTATCGGCCTTAAAAAATCCTATATCAGTCGGGCTCTACAGTGTAACGCACCTCCAAACCAGCTCCTTTTCATGCAGTTGTGTTTAGCTCTGCTCTGTGTGCATGGAAGGGCCACCAAATATGAATTACTGCAAATGGAAAATTCAAACTTTTATTTGACTATAGCGGATAAAAACTACCCATCAGTCTGTGTTTAATTGTTCATGTGTTCACTCTCACACATAAACCACAGTTGTCACGATGGAGGATTCTCATGATACAAATATTGTGCCCAGAATAATTTTTCTAAAACTTTACCCTTAATATAAGGATGTGGAGATATGGTCTGTAAATATAATGGTCGAAAAGCATAAAGAGCCGTTACACAACAGTCATCTGTACAAGACTTATCACAGATATCATCCGTCACAGGCCGTATTACAAACAAGAATTTCACTGACATTGGATACAAAATCATTCTGCCTGATGCTTATTGCTTTCAAAGGCATTATGAATTAAGTGCAGTGCTATCCATTATTGACTAAAATGCTAAAATTTTTCTTCTGTTTTGAATTATTGTTACTTTGACAACATCAGATCTGATAAGAACCTGCTGCTGCTGTTCTCCTCCTCTCTGTGCAGCAGCCTGTTACAGACTGTGGCCCTGCCAAGTTAAGCTCACATGTGATTAAGCACTTTAATTTTCATACTTTCTCATGTGTTTCCTGCAGACTGTGAAACAGGAGAAGACGTGGTGTGTGCGCTCAGAGAGCAACGAGCTCCTCCAGGGTCTGCTGGCCTGGGTCAGAGCACAGTGGGAGGCCATGTTCGGAGTAAAACTGCACACGAGTCTGCAAGACGAGGCTGCGTGAAAGGGGAGGGCGCAGTTCCAGCCTCACGCGTGTGCGTCCCTGTGTGTTTTGTGAAGTTGTTCGGTGCCGGGTAAAGTTTGGTGAGCACGATCGAGTGCGTCTTTGTTTTCTGTCTATGCAGTCTGCACTCAGTCTGCTCCCATTACGCTTGTTGCTTTAAGCCAACTTGGAAATGATTGCACTCATTCATGTGGCACACAAGCCTGTAAAAGCACTGGTTGCATAATTTTTTTTCCTCCAGATACCATCCCGCCGAACTTTTGTGCAGCTGAAATGGAGAGTGCCTTGTTTCTTTAGTTGATTCCGTGTTGACCTAATGAAATGCACCTTAATGCATCTCATGCTGGTCTTTGATCGTCTGTGTCAAGTTAATATGGAGCAGATTTGCGGGGTTTGGAGTTACAAGCATTAATTTAGGGGGGGGAAATGTTGCGTCTTAGGATTTTTTTAGGGGAGTAATGCAAGGAGCTGAGGCTGCACTGTGTCAACCCCCTTTGTCCTTTCTCACCGTCTTAGGGTGCTTTGCATCACGCGGTCAACACGAGGCTGCGGGAGCCTCTGAAAGGCCAAGGTTCAAGATGTGGCCATCAAAGAATTTGCACACAGTTTTCACCCAATTGAGGTCACATGACGTGTCAGACCCTCCGCTGAACGGTAGCGCTTCACATGTTTAAACATTTGGGAAAAGATGTTTATTTTGTTCATTTGTAATTTGGGTTTGGTTGATTGGTTTGTTTTCAGAGCACGTATGAAGGGGAGGGGGAAATCTGTTCTGACATCAGGCACTGTCATCATTCAGTAAGGGTGATGGATAAACATTATCTCAACTGAATCCCTCTTTGTTTAGTTTATATGTCGGTTAAAGTGTAAGACAGGACTCCTGCAGCTGCGTGCATGTGCAACCACTGTGATGGGAAAGAGTACACATCAGTGTGTACAGTTACAGAAGAGCTCATAATGAACTCAGCAGAAAATGTCGTTTATTTCTTCGTGTCTGTGTTTTTCCCTCATAATGGGTTTGTGCAGAAGACTGTCTTATTTTTATATAAATGTGATGCCTATGATGCATATACTTGACTATAAAAGTAATGTGTATATGGGTGTTTTGTGTATTTTTTTGGAGTAATGCATACAGTTTTTGCATATTTGTCACACTTTAATGTTTCAGACAGTCAAACACATTTTTATATTAGACAACGATAGCTTGTATAAATAGAAAAGGCAGTTTTTTAAATTAAGGGAGAAACTTTTGCCAGACCTACCTGGCACTATCTGAAAAATTAATTACCCTTCTTGTTAAGTCATGAATTAACTGTGATTAACGACGTTTTGGGAGAGCTGAGTTCAGTTTCGCTCCCCTCACCCAAGGCCTGATTATTGCCAGACCTGCTGAATCAAGAAATCGTTAAAGTAGAACCTGTCTGACAAACTGAGGTCGGCCTAAAAGATCTCAAAAAGCAGCTCGTCATGCAACGATGTAATGAGGCTCGAGAACAGCTGAACAGCTCATCCGTCAGCGTGGAAAAGGTTGCAAAGCCGTTTCTAAGGCTTTGGGACTCCAGTGAACCACGGTGAGAGCCATTATCCACACATGGAGGAAACTGGGAACAGCGGTGAACCTTCCCAGGAGCAGCCGGCCCACTAAAATTACTCCCAAGAGCTCATTGACGACTCGTCCAGGAGGTCACAGAAGAACCCAGAACGACATATAAAAAAAAACTGCACATTTCATGCCCTGAAGCCCAAGTGTGCTCGGGTTATGCAGCAGGACAGTGATCTGAAACACACCTCTGAATGGCTCAAAAACTTAAATGAAAGATTTATAGAGGCCAAGTGAACCTCTTAAATCCAACTGAAATGCTTTGGTATGACCTCAAATGGACCATTCGTGCTAGAAAGTCCTGCAGTGTGTTAAAACTTTAATTTAGCATATTAAAATATTCTGCTTGGAATTTCTTACTGTCAGCATTTTAATGACTTCTTTTTTCTTCATTGGTGCATTAATGACATTTGAAGGAATGCTAAAACGCTCCAGATGAAGTCCTGATGTTTAAGTATTGGATGAAACTCGTCGCCTCTAGTTGCTGTTGACCCTAATATTGTATTACAGAGATTAGCGCATTCTGTAGGTGTTAAAGGTTGAATCATATTTATGTAACAGGCCCCAGTTTGTTCATGTAAATGTGGAGTCATCTTCACACACTGAGGTGAATTCTGGAGTTCCACAGGGTTCTTTGCTAGAACCAATTTTATTTACACTATACATGCTTCCCTTAGCCAGTATTATTGGAAAGCATTGCATAAATTTTCATTGTTATTCAGATGATACCCAGTTTTATCTAACCATAAATATCATAACCATAAAGTCAGATGACACACATCACTTAGTGAAACTGCAGGAATGTCTTAAAGACATAAAGGCCTGGATGACCTCTAATTTCCAGATTCTTCCTCTGGATGGCATCACCTCGGCCTCCAGTAACACTGAGAGAAATCTTGGAGTCATGTTTGACCAGCATATGTCCTTCAGTGCACATATTAAACAAACATGTAGGACTGCGTTTTTGCATTTGTGCAAAATCTCTAAAATTAGAAACATCCTGTCTCAGAGTGATGCTGAAAAGCTATTTCATGCATTCATTACTTTTGGGCTGAACTATTATAATTCATTATTATCAGGCTGCCCTAACAGCTCCCTGAAAAGTCTTCAACTGATCCAAAATGCTGCAGCTAGAGTGCTGACAGGCACTAGAAAGAGAGAGCATATTTCTCCCATCTTGGCTTCTCTTCATTGGCTCCCTGTTAAATACAGAATATAATTTAAAATTCTTCTCCTCACATACAAGGTCTTGAATAATCAGGTCCCATCTTATCTTAAAGACCTCATAGTACCATGTTACCCCAGCAGAGCACTTCGCTCTCAGACTGCTGGCTTATGGGATTCAGGAGACAGACACCCTCTACTTTTAAGATTAAGCTTAAAACTTTCCTTTATGATAAAGCTTATAGTTATTGCTGGATCAGGTGACCCTGAACCCTCCCTTAGTTGTGCTGCTATAGGCCTAGGCTGCTGGGGGATTCCCATGATGCACTGAGTGTTTTGTTTCATTCATCTCTTTTGACTCTGTTTCTACATCACTCTGCATTTAATCACTAGTTATTATTAATCTCTGTCTCTCTTCCACAGTGTGTCCTTTGTCCTGTCTCTCTCCCCTCACCCCCAGCCTGTCGCAGCAGATGGCTGCACCCCCCGAGCCTGATTCTGCTGGAGGCTTCTTCCTGTTTAAAGGAAGTTTTTCCTTCCCACTGTTGCCAAGTGCTTCCTCATAGGGGGTTGACTGATTGTTGTTTTTTGTTCTCAGTATTATTATAGGGTTTTAACCATACAGTATAAAGCACCTTGAGGCAACTGTTGTTAAGATTTGATGATATATAAATGAAGCTGAAGAGGATTTATTATGTTTCCTCAGAACTGTTACGTATGCTTCTAACACTAGCAGCAAAAGAGAAGGATAAGGTGCTCCCCTCCAAATGATGATAATTACTCTAAGTTCAGAATTGCACTTTTAATTGATTATACTGTATATGCACTGCTTTTTTAAAAGACCTGGTTACATATGTTGTGCTTTTTTTGTTGTACAGTATCAGTTCAGTCAAAAAAAAATGAATCCATCTTAATACCCTGAAAAGGATAAACAGAAAAGAATGTATGTATGTATGTATTTATTTATTTTTGAATTTATAACATAATGGGGATGAACTCTGGTTGGAGGGGCCCCCTGTGAATTTTTGCCCTGGGTCTTGGCAGGTTCTAGAATTGCCACTGGTCCAGGCTCAGCTTTGTATGTTAACCAGTTTCACAGTGCAAATATATATATATATTTTTTTTTAGCCATTAGTGTTTTCCATGTGTTGTGCACATGCTTGTTGAAGATCTGGACAAACTTTAATTGCAGCCACGTGGCTGAGAAACCCCCTGATCCCCAAACCAAAGAAGAGCAGTGGATTCACGCACAAAATGCCTGGGTATTCAGGCAGTGTGGTTCAGCACCCCTCCCATAATCTGATTCATACCATAAACAGCAACATATTTTGTGGCTGATTCCTTTTATTTACTTTTTATTTCAGGTGCAGTTGCAGAACCTGCATACCAGCAGAGATAAAGCTTAAAAAAGTTTAAATGTGTTTGCAGCTAAAATGTTGAACTTCTGCTGAAACATTACAGCTCTTTTACTGTCCACAAATTAAACCAGAAGAATTAAAGGTCATTATAAACTCATGGGCAGCAGGAATTTTAGGATTTCGTATAGCAGATATACACTATATTGCTAAAAGTATTCACTCACCCATCCAAATCATTGAATTCAGGTGTATAAACCAAGCACGTCGGCATGCAGACTGCAGCGGATGCTGAGGTGCACAGTGCACAGGGGTTACCGACTTTATGCAGTCACTTGCTACAGACCTCAAAACTTCATGTGGCCTTCAGATCAGCTCAAGAACAGTGTGTAGAGAGCTTCATGATAGCGGTTTCCATGGCTGCATCCAAGCCTTACATCGCCGAGCACAATGCAAAGCACCGAGCCAGGCCTTGTCATCCAACATCAGTGTCTGACCTGGAAGAATGGTCAGAAATTCCCATAAACAACCTTGTGGAAAGCCTTCCCAGAAGAGCTGAAGCTGTTATAGCTGCGAAGGGGAGGGCGACGTCATATTAAACGCTATGGATTAAGAATGGGACGTCACTCAAGGTCATATGCGTGTGAAGGCAGATGAGATGTAGCTCAGCGCTAACAAATTGTAGCGTTTGAATTGCATTCAAGAAGTGTACTGCTATAACATGCAAGCGTTTACTGAGAAGGTGTTGTTAGTCTGATTATAGTAATGGGTTTTCTAGTTCTGAAGCAGCTTCTAAATGGGTTATTAAAGAAAAAATAGCCTACATGAAAGCAGAGAGGCACATAAAACATTTATAGTGAAAGTATACTGTACATCATTAATTCCACTTTATGGTTCTGATATGGCATCTGGGAGCATTTTGCTCACACTTGCATTCCCATAATAAGCCATGCATTTCACATTTTTATTATCTTTCTCCATGTGGTAACTGTTTTCTCTTCTATTTCTCCGTAAACTCCTTTACAGTTCGTTTTCTTCCTGAGGATTCGAGCCTCGGCCATCTTCTTGTGAGGAAATACCGGAGCCTTTTGTTTTTTTGGCTTACAACGTGGTGAAATTAATGATCCCAGAAAGTCAGCCTTGACTAACCCGTGAGTCATAATGATTGCAGGCTTTGAATTTATGTCAGAAAGGTTTATAATTTGGGAGGCATCGAGCATCTAGGCGGATACTCAAACGCTGCCACAGCTACACAGGTGGGCTAAAATTAAAAGTGCGCTTTATTAGTGAGTCCTCCCCTTAATAAAGCTGTTAATATATTCTCTGCAGGGGTGTAGGCAGGAATTTTGAGCCCCAACAAAAATGTTGCCACCACCCCCTGCGATGATTTGGTCTGAAACTGGCTAACTGCAGGGCCATTTTGTGTGCCTGTGTTGTCATATTCATTTATTTTTTCGGCATAATCCTCATAAAAGGATAAAAAGGTGCAGGCGAACGGGTTCATGCCTCCCCAACACCATATTTGAGCAGCAGATGAAAGCAGGGAGGATAGTTAGTATGAAAGGAAGCTGGGATGCAGCCATAGCTGAGACATCTGGCTGGACTTGACTTCCCACAAGCTCCTCCAAACATTTCAGGTCCTCTGGTAAATCAGGAGCACTACAGCTGCACTGTGCATGACAGAAAGAAATCTGTTGTTTTGCCGAACGCTCGAGTCAACTAAATTCTTGGATGGTGGGCCTCCTCGTGTAAAAGCTGCAGTCACGCAGTGCTCTGTCAGGCCAAAGTGTGGTCCAGAGGATAATGCGGGGTCCTCAGCAGAAAGACAAATGATTACATTATGGTGCTGCTGCACTCAGCGCGCTTTTTCATGCATTATAAAAAAACAACAACAATATAAACAGATAAACAGCTTGTAACTAAAGAAACATCTCAAATGGTGTCTTTAGACTTACTTAAAGGGCCCTTTCCTAATTTTAAGCAGCAAAAATCAGTAACAGTTGTCTAATCTTCCGTGACTCTAGGCAAGCTTTGATGGCCCCTCAAAGTGATGTCATCTCAGACGGAGTTTCGGAACTTCAGATAATAATCTTCAAACCGAACGCGAAGCTTTAAAGATACAGGCACTTATCAGGAAATGAGGGTCTGATGAGAGACGCTATCGACATGTGTTGAAGGGAAGGGTTGGATCCAGCATTTTTGGAGGATATCTCTGCCCCAGGCCTGACCTGCTCTAATCTGTCTCACACGAGTCTCCTTTTAAATGTGTGCCAGACAATTAGGTACACCTTTATGAAGCTCGAAATGATCAGATTATAATGACCACACCTCTTTATTCTATATTTTAAGCACCTGCTGTACAAAAAAGGAAAAAAATACACCATTTTTTAGACAGTTTTTAAATATATATATTAAAAATAAATAAATATGTAAAAATAAAAGTAAATCCATATAGATCTGTATTTAAAGAATAACTATTTAGAGACACAATTTATAAACTACTTGCTTCTATTACTATTTTTAATCTATTATTTTTGGGAGTTTTTGACCTCCATACAAAGTGCCTTCATTACTGTGAAACACCTCTTGCGTCTGCCTGTAGAGACTGCGGTTTTTAACACGACCCTACCATAGCGTCATTATATTGTAAAATCTATAGGATTCCCCTGGTTCATAACCGTGAGGGCAGAACGGTAGTCGCGCTTCTCAGGTTTCAGATGAGGGGCCTCCTCCTCTTGAATGGGGCCGAGTTACGTGGAGGTGGTGCAGGAGGAGCAGGAGGAGGAGGAGGAAGGCAGGA